>PVKE010023481.1:0-24610 GCA_004027555.1 Craseonycteris thonglongyai
AACCCCTTGCAGCATGACAATAAACACATGCAGAAGACAAGCAGGGCTCTCTGGGCTCTAGGAACCACACCAGCACACCAGCTACCTTTTCCTCTCAGAGTGGATCCACCCCACATGCACAACCCTGGGCCAAGAAGGATGCTAAGTTCACTCCTCCACGCAAGGCCACCACATATAGTTGGGCAGTGCACAACCTGTACAACCAACCACTCAAACCAGTCCACCATCTACGGTCTCTCAGCCTTTCTCCTCTGCATCCAGATCACACCCACCAACATCAAGAAAAGATTCTTCACATATTTAACTCTCTACAACAGAGGTAAATACCTGGTGCATCAAAAGCAATTCGACTACAGAGATACATTTGTGATCACCAATAACTAAAAGAGGCATAGGTAGCTTCATGTCTCCCAGTCCATAGCATATTTTTTCATTTTTTGCCATAAGAATTTAAGCATAGACATTAAAGGAGTGGAAGGAGCAGATTGCAATTGAGTTATGCAGCAGCTCTTGAACCTCACGTGCATCAGTTATAGAAGGTGCTTGTTACAATGGTAGAAACCTGACTCCCACCCAGGATACTAATCCTGTAGAGCTACAACAGGGCCTAGATATCTACATTTTTCATTGGCCTGAAAGCCAATAATGCATGGATCACATGTTGAAAAGCATTGAGATTATGCCTGCAAACCACTTAACACAAAGCCTGGCACATTACAATTGCTCAATACTTGCCAGCTATGTTTATTAAGAATTAGTATTGGGGAAAGCTGGGATGGCTCAGTGAGTTAAGTGCTTGCTTTGAAGCCCCGGGGACCGAGGATTGAACCCCGGCCCTGGCCCATGCGGACCCACATGCTGAACTGGGGTGTGCCCAGTGCATAGTTGATTAATGTCAACTATGGAGACTGCTCTGGACCCTCCCCCTTCTCTCTGTCTCTCTCTATCTCTGTTTCTCTCTGTCAAAAATCAATAAAATAAATCCTTAAAAAAAAAAAAAGAATTAGTATTGATTCCAACTTCATATACTCTAGTTAGAACTTGACCTTTACTAAGGACAAATTGCATACGGGTGTGGTAGTGTGGTGGCAAGACAGGAGCTGGTTTCATGCAAGGAAAGAGAAATGAGACAAGGGACTGAGACAAATACAGCCCCATTTATGTTCTTGTAATGATCCATGAGCCTTTCATGAAAACTCTTGAGCCTAAATTACCAACCTCCATTCCAGAGTATCAGTAGCTCTAAAATCATAAATAAGAGTATTTGAAACAATTGTGGATGGACAAAAATGTCCAAAGTAAAATCACTCAAAACACTGTCATTTTCATTTTTCTTTCTCAGACACCAAAAGCCATGAAAGGTTATTTGTCTGAAGGGCAAAGTGGGCACCAACTACTTGGGGAGTTTTTAAATAAATAAAAGAGTGCACCATTAACACAATATAGGAGAAGTCAATCCCAAAACATATCGGCTGCTGCGCTTCTGTGAGTCTTGGCTATTTTCCTCTGTTGATGATGTGGGCCCTCCACAGGTGGCTGGAGCTAACCGTGTCTACTTACAACTTGGGATCACTCCTCACAATAAATAGGACAACGCTTCAGGAAATCTTCTGTTTAATTTGAATGCCCCTGAGTATAGGACAAAGCTCTGTTGTTCAAGAGCATAAATAACAAAAGCTTTGTTCTTCCAAATGAAGAGAGAAACTGTAGACCTATCCAAAATCACTTGGTCTTGAACTGTAAGGATGGCAAGAACGTAATATTATTTTAGGCTGCCCAACAGCATCAGTCATTCAATCTTCTCTCCTGGCTTCAGAAAACAATGACTCAATATGGCCTTTTTTCTGACAGACTGCAGCCTTAGGAACACACGTTTCCTGCATTTAAATCAATGGAAGCTATTCAAAGCCCACTTAACTTTCCCTCTTTGAAGCTTGGTCATAGGAACACAGCTGTTTATACTCATATAATGAAAGGAAAACAGAAACTGTGAATGATAAAAATCAAAGTATTTTCTTACTCCATCCCAGGTGCTTGACATGTGTTTTATTGCTTGATTCCCTTAGTGACCTCTAAAAGGTTATTATTATTCCCATTTTGACCAAGAGTAAAAGAGGTTAAATAAGTTTTCCTAAGGACAGAGTTGATAAGTGTCAGAGCTGGAAGTTAAATAAGAAATAAAAGTAGCCTCAAACCTTTATGTTAAGATTTAAATGATTACCTGAGGGTAAGTAGGAAGATGGGAGAAGGGAGTGGGTATCAAACAAATGGTGACAGAAAGAGAGCTGACTCTGGGTGGTGAGCATACAATGCAACACATAGACAATGTAATGTAAAATTGTACACCTAGAATCTGTAATTTTTACCAACCAGTTTCACCCCAATGAATATAAAAATTAATAAATAAAATAAATAAAAAATAGAAAAAAAGATTTAAATGCAAACTTATAAAACCATAAGTTTTATATAAAACATAATTTTATATAAATGTCATTTTGTTTCATAATCTGCTTTGTATTACTAAGTATTTTCCCACATCATATGTAAAACTCTGCATCTCTGTTTTTACGGGCTACACAAGGTTTTCTGGAAGGTATTTACCATTATCAACTATGCCAGTGCCCCAGTGACGAACATCGACATTATTTCTAGTTTTCCCTATAAATACGCTTTTGCATATATACTTTTGCATTTGTGTAGTTATTTCCTTCAGGTAAGTCCTAAACTGAAAATTCCAAAGAGAGTATAATACATTTTACATATTAGTACGTATCACCAACTGCCCTCCTAAAGGTTGTATCAGGTAGCTACGCAAGTGTGCCTTTTTCTTCACACCCACAGGTACACACCAGGCTTAGCCAACCATTTACATTTCTGCCAAAATGATAGGGTGAAATGAGAGCACTGTTATTTCTATTTGCATTTCTTTCATCCCTAGAGAAATTAGACATCTTTTCCTATATATTCTTCCAGGAATTAATTATCCCTGTCCCTTTTCTACTTTTCTATTAGAGTCTGACTCCAGAATTCATTGCAAATGCTTTCTCCTGCCTCTTGCTGCTTTCTCGTTGTGCTGATGTATTGAAGACTTTGATCTCTAGCCAAGAAAACTTTGGCAACATATTATCAGGGTGATTACTCAAGGTCCATAAAACATGTTCCAAGGGAAAAAAACTAGTGAAGTCTAAAGAACAGAGAGCCATAAACTTCTCTTTGGTTATCTGTTTCAGAAATAGGTCATCATCCCCTGACTTTATCAGCAGTTGTTTATCTTATAAGAAACAATGACCCATTCAAACTCAATCTTATTCTTTTGCACAGAGAAATTTGAAAAACTGAAGAGGGGCCAAGAAGAGTTTGAAGGAACATCCCCAGAACCAGGGGCTAGAATAGAGGGAGGACATGAGGATAGATGGACACAGACAAATATAGAAACACACATATGTGCACACACAATTCTGTGCCCCAAGCAGAGACAGACCACACAGACTCATAGACCATTTGTGCTGAGACACAGGTTAGAGATGTTCTCACTCCAAGGAAACTGAGGCTCACAGACACAAAGTGACTTGGCTGAGATCAACTGACAAATGGCAGTCCCTTGAATCCCTGAGCACAGCTCATTCCACTACACAACACTGACCAGAAGTATAGAGTAGCCTGTGTTGTATTCCCAGAGCTTAAAACAATAATCCTACCTCCCACAGCCCCGAGATTATGCTGAAAGGAGCTATGGCAAAAGGCCCCGCTGGCCTGGCCTAGGACTCACTCGTATATACACGGGGCCTGGACCACATGCTTGGGCACCATTCTGATTGGCTGTAGCCAGAGGGCTCTGGGGACAGTCTTAGGCTGTCCTCTTGTTCCTCTACTCCAGAGAAAATATGACCAAGTCCAAACAGCAAACAGAGCCAATGTCCAGCTTTTGTGGTGGCCAGCTTTTTGTCTTACAAATATCACTTCTATAGTGAACTTAGTTTGTTCATTCCTGTCTGTTCAGATTCACCCCAATCCAGACACTGAATCAAAGGAGACCATGTAGTGGCCCTGTCCTCCCAGATGTATTTATTAAGTTATACCTCAGCCCAGCACAGACCAAATGTAATCAAAATGTCTAACATAACTGGACAAGAGCTGCACTATCCCTCCCACCTACAGAAAAAACATGGGTCAGTGGACCCACTTTCATTCCACCGAAGTGACCAAAGAGAAGTAGCCGGCCATCTGTGCAGTCGTAGCATGAGCACCTTCTCTACAGTGCTCTCGCTAGTCCCACCATGAAGCTCTTACCAAGCCTAAATGAAGGTTATGCTCCACCCACCACAGATTCTTGGTGGGGCCTAGCAAGGCCGCCTCCTCCACCTTTTCTCATTTCAAAAGCATTGTTCTTAACTCTTTTAGATATCATGTGGTCTACCAGGATAAACAGTTTGCACTGAGACTTAAAGAACAACTGGATAAGCAGGTGTGGGAAAATGGCCTAGGATTCCATAGTGATGATTATTTTGTGCCAGGAGACACACAGGTATTATGCTATTTCAACCTCATACAACTTTCGAAAGTAGGTGTTTTTATCTGTACTTGGATCATGAGGAAACAGGAAAAAATTGGGAATAGCTCAGTTCTGGACTCAGCTAATTTTTCTCCAGAATTTCATGAACTGCTTTGAGCAGTTCTTCCAAAAGACCAAGGGAAAAGAATGGAGTCTGTCTTGAATGTTAACCTGTCTTGAAGGTTCATTCCTGGCTGCTGGACTAACTGGCTCCCCTCAGCTTCTCCCTGGAAAACAAAATGTGATCTTGTGCTTGTGGCTGTCTTTGGGAATAGAATGTTTCCCACAAAAGAAAATTCTTTCCAAAACTCAGTGCTTATTTTAGGAGAGTTGTATGGATTCCCAGCCATCTTCACACAGGAAGTCTAATTCTCCTGAATCAATGATAGACTCTTCATGTAAATTTCAGAAACCCTTTTGGTCATCAAAGACTCAAAATATAAACAAAGAATGAGATGGAGGAAGTTGTAATGTTCCAGAATATTTGTGAACATGTGAATTTTCAGCAGCGATTTGCTAATCCCTATATTATATTTCCCTCATCTCCTTTCAAGTTTTTCTATCAACTCTCATGATTTCTGGGGCCTTTATTTACTGGCTCTGAAGGCTGGACTGCATTTAATCAGTTTTTGTTTCTTGAAACATTCATTATATTTAATTGACATATTTGCATCTTTTTTACCTCCAACAAATAATCCCAAACAAACTACTATTACCTTCCTCCCAGGTGGAAGTAACATAATTTGGAAATATTCAAGATTCACTTTACACAATACTACATTGAGAAAAATATTTCATTCCACAGATTATCCAAAATGATATGTGACTTGATTCTAAGCACCTACAAAGAACTCAACAAATACATGTTAATTTATATTCCTCAGGATAATAATCGTAATAACATGCACATATAAGGAACTCTGCTATTTTCAAAACACATTCACAAATACCATTTTAAGTAAACCTCAGAATCTCATGGTGGACTAAGAAGGGGCTTTATGGACATACATATAAAAGTTATGCCCTGGCTTAGCCACTTGTTGGAGGTGTGATCTTGAGCAGATTACTAGAGGATCTGAACCTCAGCTTTTCAACTCTAAAACCTGAATTAGTCCTTCTTTGCAGAGTCAACAAGAGACTTAATGATAGCAAATGTCACAGGCATAGCAGATAGCTGACACGTGGCAAGCATTTCAGAATGGAAATTATCGTTATTATAAAGAAGGCCTGATATAATTATCCCCTTTACAGTTGAGGCAACTGAGGCTAAAAGAGATTAAATGATCTGACCAATCACTACAGCCAATAAGGGCCAGAGCTCGGACCAGAACCCAGATTTTCAACCCACCAGAGGAAAGAGTTCTCTGCTCTGTTTCAAAACCTGAAGTGTGAAAAGGAGAATTATTGCCAAAACAGGGGTGGTGATCGCTGAATCTTGAAAATAGTTGAGCTATGCTTTCAGCAGCAAATAAGGCAATTAAAATAAAACTCTGTCTCCGTGCTAGTGTTGTCAACAGGAAGCAGATTTAATCCAGGAGAACCTCTCTTTTTCCCTTTTGATCCAGGCAAAACTTTCTAAGGATCTGATGAGTTCTATCTTGATCGTCACTTATGCCTTTATTCTGACTTGCTTTCAAAAATTTACTAATCCTGACATGTTGGTGTGAGTCACCAACCTTCAACTAATGAATATAATTTCTGGGGGGGAAAAAAAAATCTGAAAGTAAAGAATGCTGCTGGAGGTCACCTTGTCTAAATGTCAAAAATATGTGGTTCATTCCTCCAAAGCAGGAATAAAGGCCATTTTAGGACCATGTATGACCTCTGACACATGCCAGGTAGAACTTTTTTACCTGCACTTTTTTAGTTCTAGACCATGGTTGAGATATCTTCTTCTTGTCACTTCTTTACAATAAGTTACTACATTTAGCATGATTGTCAATAATGTGAGATCTGCCTCATAAAGTTATGGAATTTTCAGAACCTAAGAACAAAAACAAAAATCAATGGTGTTCTCTGCAGCAAACGTGGGTGAGCTATAGTAAAATCATTAAAATAAGCCTCTGAAGTTGAGTATCACTCACATCTCCACATTATTTTCATAATAGAGACAGATTGTCTGGAGTATAGGTAGAGTACTAGTATCAGTAAAATTCCCAGTGAAGAAAAATGGGGAGAAAGAGAACCAGGACACTCCCGCCCCCACTACCTGGTAGAAAACAAGTAAAAACATGTCATGATCTAGAGGCAGAATATTCTGCCTGCTAAAGAACACCGATGTTGTATATATTTGTTTGACACCCTACTCGGTGTGTAATTTAGTCAACTGTTTCAAGTCATGAGTTAATTCTCCTTCCATTTCTTTATTCTTGGCTTTATTTTCTTTGTCTTTCTTTTGTCCTTCTGCTTTTTATTCTGTGTTACTTTGGTATTCCTTGCATATATTTCTATATACAATAGACTCTCAATTACTGGCACTCATGGGGATTGGTAGATTCTAAATAAATGTAAGATGACGCTCCATTAATTGGAACTTAGGTAACTAGCACTCTCAAGCAACCAGCAAAATCTGCCAGTTGCTTAAGAGTTCCAGTTGCTTGAGTTCTAGTTAACAGAACCTTTATTCCTCCATTCTTTGTTATAGGAAAGTGCTTTCAGAAGAATCAAGTGCTATAGATATGCAAAGCTGTATCGTTATTATTCTCATTATTTATGTCAAGACATTGTTAAATGTCTTTTGCATTCTCACTATTGTATCTATCACTTGTTCCTCCAGCTTTTATCTTATCTGGTCTTTTACAGACTTTTTAGAATATTACACATAAGTATTAATAATAGGAACAAAGTTGAGTATATTAACAATTTTTTTGAACTCTGGAAGTATCCAGTGAGGTAGGCAGCATTTGTTAAACACCATTTGCAGACACAATCATTGTACCAAATATACAGAGGAAATTCCAAAGATAAGAAAGACATGTCACTTGACCCTAGTAAGCTTGGACCCTAGTCAGAGTGACAAAGCACGCAATGAGCAGCTCAAGGGGACATCTATAAGATGTGTAAATAACTAGAGTTCAAACAGAGAACCAAGTTTGAGTTAGCCAGATAGAAGTGACCGTGTAAGTTTTCTGAAGGTGAATTTCAAAAGGGAAAAGGAGATAAAAAGTCTAGAGGAACAATGGCATTCTATCTGACCCACCAATGCTATTAAATCCTTCTTGATGATGCTTTGCAGTCTCCCAGGGACTATCCAGTTTTCTGATACCTTTCCTATTTCTGTTCTGAATATAATATCAAAAGCTGCTTTGGAACTTAAGAAAGCTTTAATATGTCTTACTTTATACAGTTTTTGTTGTGTGTGTGTGTGTGTGTGTGTGTTTACTTCCATGATCTTGCATATTGCTTTCGTATAACTACAGTCTGCTTCTCTAGTTCTTTCAAGTTTTTCAGGTCTTTTTTAGTATGTATTTTTAGCATGGCATATAAAAGCCAACGTTTTTTAAAAAGAAGCTCTGTGGCACCTGCTGTTTGAGGTATGTGCTACATCGCACGGCAGCCTGGAGACTTTAGTCCAGCCCTCACCAATGCTCTGAGATTGTCCCTCAGTTTCGTTCTCTCTGCAAAAAAGATCAAGTTGGGAAACAGGCTTTTCCACACTAAAATGGGGTCACCACTTCAAAATGATCTAAATTCGGTCTGAATCTGTTAAACAGTTTATCAGCTTCAATAAGCTCCAAGCCTGGAATGTACTTGTTTCCACCATCTTTTCCAACAGGGTGCACCTTCTTTTTCAAATTTATTGGACATGAAAGTTGATGCAGTGACTTTTACTTTAAAAGTGAAAAACAGCGTGGTAAGAAAAACAGAGGGATGTTTTTAAACAAGCCAGACTCCCAATACTACAAGAGTGTCTAATTGTGTTCTTAATACTGGACCGGGTTTGAAACATGGGCTGCCAACAGGAGAGCTGCCAACCAGCGCTCCCACACAAAAGCATAAAATGCGTCACCTGTCTGCTTGCAGGAAATGTGCATTTTGTTCCAAAACAAAGGATGGAATGTCAAATTCAAATGCCTAAATGGAATTAATATAAATCTTCCATTTGCACAAAAGTGTACTTGATTGACCAGTCCTGAATGCTAGCATTTCTCATGAAGGGGGTCTTTGATAACTGGAAGGAGAAAAAGGCAAAAAGCACTGTAAGATAAGAGGCAGGCAGCAGAGAAAAAGATCCACTTTTTCAGTTTTTCTAAAGACCTATCACGGCAAGGGCCACAGATGGCATTTCCCATTGTTCATTACCGTCTGCGGACAACAGAAATCTTGTACAATTTGCATGCTGTTTTGGCACATTAGAAACCTTATACAATTTGCATGCTATTTCCATTCAAATAAATTTAATAAAATTCAATTGTCACCCTTACAACTTTAAATTGAAAAAAATAATAATAACAACAACACTGGGGTAAAGCATTTGTCTCACTGGCTATTCCTTTCTCTATCCAACTCAGTCCTAAGAATGGAGAATGAAGAGCTCTCAACCCCAGCAAGCGTAACAAGCTACATTTTCCTCCACTTGGAGACACCGCTCTATAATACAGCCATAGTCGCTGGCACACTGCAAGCCAGCATCACATTTGCCTAGTTCTTTCCATCATAGGCTTGATTTATCAGGCAGTTTTGCAAGGCTCATGGGTCTACCCTGGAGTCAACTTCAAAGCCATCTTGTAGATTTACAGAAATAAAATAAACATAGCACTTCAGTTACAAATATCTACTTTGAATTCCAATTTACACGTAGAAATGTTCATCCTATAAATCCTACCCTTGATTTTTAACTCAGAGTCTTTTGACTTGGTCCTTAGCTTTTTCCTTGTGTTGCTTTAATTCAGTCCTACATTTCCACATATATAAATCGAGTTCTATCATCTTGTCTAATACATGTATCTCTTTGCTAATTGGCAGGCTTTGGGAGAGATTGAAAGTCGCCCTGGCTGGCTTAACTGGCAGCAACTGGAGAGCCCACAGAGCCAACCCAATTTGCATCATCTTCATCAAAGCCTTCCAAGTATGGACAACAGCTGGCTGGTACCAGAATAAATTAGGCCACCCTCCTCCTATGCATGAAGCCCAAACCCAGATGTAGAGCTCTGAAAGGTCTCTAAGCAGAGATAAGCCAACAGGCTGTCAGCAGCTTCTGCAAAGTAGATAGGAAATGACACTATTCCTGACCTGGAAAAATAGAACATATATGCACATACTTGCACACACACATATGCACTTGCTTCTGATAGAGTAGGAAAATACGTAGGAAATCTCTAAAAGAATAAAAAAATTTTCATTGACACAGAAGTACTACCAAGCTCCTGAGGTTTGGAAGAGACTATTCCATAAATGATGCTTCAACCTTCCCAAAACGAACAAACAAACAAACAGAATAAAGAAACAAGGAAAAGGGGGAGACATGAGGTGACTCTCTGAAACAGAATCATGCACTGCACACCATATCCCCCACAATCAGAGGAGAAAAGGGCTAGTGCTGACAAAGACACGATTTAAATTAAAAGAAAAAAAAAGACAGTGAGAGAACAAAAGGGAGAGAGGAGGGAAGCCAGAGTTGGAAAGGGGGCTGAGCACAAAAGTTTAAGATGAAATGACACCACAGGAAAAAAAGGGACCTGTAACTGAACAAGTGTGAAGTAACTCAGGCTCCTTTTTAACTTTTCAGCCCAAACAAGTGATGTGGCATTTTGAAATCTAGAAACTAAGAGGAAAGGATAGGACTTCCCTTAGGTAAAGCATAGCTCAAGTGGGACAAAATGTTATTAAAATGTTTTTGATTTTAAAAACATACTCATATTGTCATTTAAAGAATTTGAAAAATACCAAATAAAAAAAAATAGAATAAGAAAGAAATAGAAACACCTATAATTCCATTAGCAAGTGATAAGCTCTAATAATATATTCTTCAGGTCACACATAAACAACTAGTGATTACACTATATATGTTGTGATTTTTTTCACATGGTGTCTTACCATAGACAGTTTTTCATTATGTTATAATAAATCATTCTTAAAACAACAACTTGAGGAAGCCGGGATGGCTCAGTGGGTTAAGTGCTCACTTTGCAGCCCCAGGGACCGAGGATCGAATCCCGGCCCCAGCCCGTGCGGAACCATATGCTGAACTGGGAGCTCCCCCAGTTCAGTTCTCTCCTGTCTCTGTATCTCTCTCTCTCTCTCTCTCTCTCTCTGTCAAAATAAATAAATAAATAAAAATATATTTAAAAAAAAAAACCAACTTTTAGACACTTTAATTTTTAGTTTTTATATTCTGAACAATAATGCTGTATATATTTTTTACATAATCTTTTGTCCAAGTTTCTAATTATTCCCTTAGAATAGAGACTTGAGGAACAAATTTGGTACCTGGTTCAAAAGGTGCCAAACGTCTTTTTTATAAATTTTGTATTAATTTATACTGCCACTGACAGTATAGGTAGGTTTGTTTCTCCACATTCTAGCCAATAATGAGCATTTTCTTTTAAAAAAAAAAAAATCTCTACTAAATTGGTAAAGGTACAAAATATAATATCAAGGCACTATTAACCCTAATTCAGTTTACTATTTACTTACAAAGTCAGCTTCTGAGTATGCACAGAATACTTATACTTTTTCGAATCATGCGTTCTTTTGAGAATCAGATGAAATCAATGAGCTTCTTGGAGTTCATCCTTGAACAACCTCAAACTGGATTGACTTCTAAACATCAAACCTAAGAGAAATTTCTGGAACATGAGCTCATTTGTAAGCTTAAACCCCCAAAATTAGTTTAAACACATAGAGCATACATGGTTTACTGGGAAAAGACTCAACCTGAGTCATGGGACTTTGTTTCTGGTTCCAGCTCTACATTTAAACATACTTACTTAGGTCCTTATCACACACCAGACACACCTTCTATCTATAAATCCCTGAATCTCTAAGACAATGTCAGTCTTCACTGACATTTTGTAGATAACTGCTCTGTGAACATTTCATGGTTATTTTCTGTCCTTGGGTTGGGTTGCTTGATGTAGTCAGGAACAGCCACGGCCTTCTCTGACTCTATGTGACATCTGCTCCACAAATACAAATTAATGTCAATACTGTTGATTGCACATATCTTATTGCTTTCCATGGTAGGTGGGGAGCAAACTGTGTCCAACTGAAGTGAGCCTGATTTACTTGACATGTTCATCAGTAAATGTCCACTAAAATAAGCCAACCTAAACAAAAGAGCAGACTGTCATCCAAAATTAAATAAAAGTAGTTTTATTTTGTTTGAGTAGACTATAATTCTACAAAATGTCTAAATATGTGCAGTCATTAACCATCTTTTCAGCTTAAAATATTTATACAGTTGATTTTTGGTATACATTGTAGTTACGGTCCACTAACTCACTGAGAACACTTGACTTAGTGAATACTGAAAAATTGCTCCTGGGGAAAGAGGGGTTTAGGTGCCACAAGCCTCTGATCACAACATTTTCATCAACCAAATGACACATAACTTTGTTTTATGTGTATGTATTTCTATTTAAAGACATTTTACTTAATATAGATTGTTGATTCGTCAACATTGAAGAGATGGCCAACAGCTCTGTAACTCATGCCTGAACAAAGCTTACCTGAGTCTCCTCAAGGTACATCGCAGCCTACTCTTGCTTAGGAACACCCAGCAATGCTACAGCACTTCACTTGGGGGCATTTTACACAGCAAAGTCCCCAGCAAAGAGCACAGAAAGGCAAAAAAATTGCAGCACTAAATACACCAAGAAAGGGACACTGGTTTACAGTATAAGAGCTGAAACAAGAAGGCAGAACACTACTTTGTTAGAGACGCAATAAATGCTTGTTGTATTAGTCAGGATTCTCCAGAGAAACAGAACCAATAGGGAATATGTGTGTGTATATGTGTGTGTGTGTGTGTGTGTGTGTGTGCGCGCGTGTGCGCACGCGTGCGCACACGCGCACACACACACAATTTGGAGACCAAGAAAAGTCAGTGGTATAGTTCTGAGTACTGGAGGACCAGTGGGCAAGTCCCAATCAAGGGCAGGAAATAAACTGATGTTCCCACTTATCAGTCCAGCAGAGGGGGTCAGACCTCCCTTCCTCCACCTTTTCGCTCTATTCAGGCCCTCAACAGATTGAATGATGCCCATTCTCATTGTGGGATGGGGGGGACCTGCTTTATCACTGTAGGTTAACCATTTCATATGACATAGGAATTAGTAAAAGAGATTTAGAAATATAGCAAAAATGGTAGTAATAATAATGAATTAGTATTTATTCTCTATTTTGTGCCAGGCATTGTATCAAGCATTTTATATGAATTAACTCATTTAAATTTCACAGTAGCACTGAAGCAGATAATGTTATCCCCATTTTGCAGATAAAGCAAATGAAGTCTAGAGTTTGTAAGCAACTAGCACACAGTCTCACAGCTAAAATGTTGTGGAGAATATAAAAAGAAAACTAAAAGCAAAATATGAACTAATCAAGAAAGATGAAACTATTCAATTATCTGCTTACCGTAGTGGGACACTATGATTTTTCAGGGTACCATTAGTTTGCCTCTAGTTAAAACTACAAGATTTCACAGTCAGGGTGAGTGGATGTGTGATTCCAACTGCCTTTGCCTGTCAACTTTGGTATGGCATTTGTGTAAATTGCCAATATCAATCTCAGAGTTTTTACTTTAAGACAGATACTGTTTTTGTAACTTGCAAACTAGAATCCTCATGATAAAATGTTGAAAAGTTTCTAGGGACTCACCAAGAATGCTAAACCAAAAAGCAAGACACCTTAGCATCTGATGACTGTTAATAAAAAGCACCCCATTTATCTGAGGCATGTCAGTCCCCTACCTTATTTTGGGAAAGTCAGAAAAAAAGTCTAGTAGACAAAAGGTATGCTAAAAATCAACAAAATGCAGCATTTAGCACATGCATCCAAATTTGCTGGAGGAAAAAATTCACTAAGTCTCAAAGCCAATGAAATACCAACCTCAGAAAAAAAAAAAAAAAAAATATGAAAGAGCTGGGCCAAATATTGATTAGTGGTTTCTCCACTAAGCTTTTCAAGGAACTAAAGAAAAAAAAATCACTCAAAGTTATAATATAGTACAAAGATAAGGAGATAGATTGCTATTACTTGTTCTTAATCAAATCTGAAGCATTTATTAAAAAGAACTTTCAGCCTGACATTTAGACATTGCTTGTGTGATATGCACTGTCCCATTAGAGTCCTGACCCAAATTCTGTAGTTTAAAAAGAACTAACTTCCTGTTCCCACCCACTTTCAAAAGCCAGCTGAGAACTTATTTCTCAGACCCTTTTAATCCATGAGAAATCCCTACAAACGTTCTCAAAATTTAAGAACAAACAGGTCAGAAATTGAAAACACAGTGCATAGTCTAACCTTCCTAAAATGGCCATTTGGCTAAAATCCGTGATAATGAAAGAGTTAAAATTCTGCACTGTTGAAGAACAACCGGTTGACCTTTAAATATGCTGGTTTGAATCCAATCACCTTTCAACAAGCATGAAATCTGGCACAAGGCATACTAACACACACCAATTATTTTCATAGTGTACATGACGGCGTTCACAGCATCCTGTTTAGAACAGAAAAGAATAAATGTTCACTTTTCAAAAACCAGACTTAGAAGCTGAGTGTCTGTGTTGATAGGTTTGTCCTTTGGTAACTGTCTCCAAAAGTGCTGTTAGAGAAGGCATTTTCATGAAAAAGCACAGTTCCTTACAGAAAATAACTTTTCCAAGTTGTTTAAATTCTGTTATGTGAAATGGATTCCCCCAACTTTCCGTACGTGAAAAGTAAAAATAGCTGGGGAATAATTAATTACTGTGTTCAGTGAAGAATTTGCATGCCATATATGTAAGGAAGACTCTCCCCTCCCAGTGAAAGGGCGAAACGCTGAATCCTACTTGGAGCAAACATGTTAAAATTCAGAGATTCAACACCAACTGTTGTGTGTCTACTCCCTAAAATGAGTCTGCTTTTCCAAAGTAATTCCTGTGAGTCTCTTTTCACTAGTGATATTCTCTCATGTCTTTAAAACAAAATTCAGGTTTCAAAATTCTGTCACAGGCTTCTGAAGAACATATTGCGTGCTGTTTTGGTACAATGTGCAGGCTCTCTCTCTGGAAGACTGCACTATGCCGTCAGTCAGCCTCCGATCAATGGCACGTCTATGTTCTTTATCACTTCCTTTGTTCTCTATCTCCAGGCCCCCTGTCTCATCCCAACCCACTTCTGCCGACCAGTGACGCGGAATACTAACCCCACCTCTGGCCCATGACCAAGCCTGAATGTTTTTTCTTTGTTTAATCTTTTGTCTTAGGACAGAGACTTCTGAGATTCCTTCCTAAATCAAAAGCCTCCTCTCTCACCATCTTGCTCCAGGGAGAGCCTTCAGCTGGCGGAGCTCATGTTTGCCAGCCCCTCCTTGCCATAATATTTGATTTCTCCTCACTCATTCCCGGTCATTCGTGAGTCCATAAAGAGAACAGTCAGGCCTCACAGCAACGTGGGCAGTGACCCTGCGCCAGCCACTTCTGCTTTGGGGCTGGGGAGGGGAAGGCTTGATTCAGGAAGAGAGAGGTTCTCCTGGATGGGTAATGCTCGCAGACAGTCAGAAAAATACCTGCCAGCCTGAGGGCCTGGCCCAGAAGGCCCCTTGGAGCTCACTGTCTATCGGGATAACATGATTACATGTAGAGCCATGAGAACTCCTAAATCAAAGAGACACTCCTGTAGCCCTGGCAGATTGGAGTCGTTCCACAAATGTGCCAGGGAAGACAGGCAGCCAAGCCTTCCATGGGCCTTGCTCCCTGCCCCGTCCTGATTCTCACTGGTTCCTAAGAAGCACAGCTCCCTCACCAGCTTCTTTCCAGCAGCCACTAATTCCAATCCCATGTTCCTGCCTCTGGGACTGATTCAATACTGAAGTCCAGATACTCTTCATCAACCCTACTCCCCCTTTGCCTTACCAAGATATGGGAGCAGGAAACACAAAAGTGTCCTTTCCCTATCATCCCCAGCTCAGCCGCCAACAGAAAAACTCATGTCATGGGCGTCCAAAGTGTGAACTATCAGAAGGCCCTCACCTGACCGTCTCCCTTATTCTGCTTACACGTAGGGAACGATGCCCTTGGTCACATCAAAAAAAGACCCAAATTCCTATATGCTCAAAGAAACGCATGTCAATATATTTAGTGAACCTTTGGTATGTTATAAATCAGGGTCCACATTCTATGGTGAACGAGAGCTGATCAGGTGTCTCAACTACTGCTTCCTTTCCTTTCTGTCAGCCTCCTGTGCACAACCACCTCCACCAGAAAAGCAATGTGGATCTGGGACAAAGAAAATGTGGAAGATGCAAAGACAGAAGACTGGGGATTCAGTCTTAGGGTTGTTATTAACTTAGAGACGGGCAAAGCCAACTTCACTGAAACCTCAGTTTCCCCTTCTGTAAAATGGGGGTTGTAATATTCACCTCAGTTGATATATGATGGAAGCAAATGAAATAATGAAAGTGAACATAAGTTTAAATTATAAACAGAAAGAGGAGAAGGGGAAGAAACACTAGAAGAATCTGCCTCCCTCTGCCTTGCACACAAGCAGGTAAAATCAAATGTTCAGATTGGAGGGGAAGCCGGGATGGCTCAGGGGGTTAAGCGCTCACTTTGCAGCCCCGGGGATGGAGGATCGAATCCCAGCCCCAGCCCATGCGGAACCATATGCTGAACTGGGTAGTGCCCCCAGTTCAGTTCTCACCGGGGTGAGATCCCGGCCCAGTTCCTGCCCTGTGCAGCCCTGCACCCACCTGTGGAATGAAACTATGTGGAAAAACCCATGATGTGCAACTATGGAGACTGTTCTGGGCCCTCCCCCTTCTCTCTGTCTCTGTATCTGTATCTGTATCTCTCTCTCTCTGTCAAAAACAATAAAAAATAAATCTTTAAATGTTCAGACTGGAAACGTACAGAAGATCATTCAAAATAGAGTATTCTCAGAAACTCTCAAAGGGAGAAGTTACGGGCATCTCTAAAGTGCTCAAGAGCTCCATGTGAGCAGCACGTTTTGAACCCCAGGGCGCCTGGACATGGCACTCAAGCTCTGACCCACAGGGAAAAACCAGCATGCTTTCCTCACGTCAGTCCCAGTAACATAAAGACAAGAGCAGCTGAAGGACAAACTTGGAGAATGAGGTGAGACAAAGACCTCAGTCCCTGGACTTACTTCATTCCTGGGCAGATCAACTTCAGGAGAAAACTCCAGCTTTGTGTTTTCTGCTTGGTCCCCCTCGAATGGGAAGTTCTTCTCAGAGGCCCAGAATAGAAAACAGGAAGTTGGCAGAACTGATTTTCCTAATTCCCCCAAAGGAAACCACTTGACTTGCTGTGAATGAGAATGGTGGTAAGGTGTACACCTTTTTGAAAAGAAGTCACATGTCGATTTGTCAGTTGTGCACAGAAAACAACCTGCTCCAGGGAAGAAAGGAACATTCATCAGCTTCCTTCCTAAATGAAGGAGGAAAATAGTGCTGAATTGACAGTGAAGTACTTGCAGAGGCTACCTGGGGCGCTCCCATCACAACCAACTGCCACAAAAAGTAACCAAGTGCCCCATTTTGAAGCTAAGACACTATTCTCTGATCTAGTTCCTCTATAGGCACTTTTCTTGAAGGGGGAGTACTAAAGTGACTCTCCTCCCAACTTCTCCATTACCATTAATAGTACCAATATTTTCTTAGAGTCCTGTGTTTGAAATCTTCAAGTTGAAATGCCAAGCTCCGCCCCCATATGTGCTCCTTCAGTCAGTTGCTATTACATACTATCAGGTGCATCTCATTTGCATCAGGCACAAATTCAGCTAGTTGTCCTATTATATAGCTCTACTCTGGTTTGTGACAGCTTGCCATTTCCCCAGCCATCTCTGATTCCCTAGCACCCCGTCTTTCTGCCTGCTCTCTTTCACAAGACTGACAGATGAGTCTTCCCAGCATCCTGAGGTTCACATTTATTCCCCTTTTACAAGGGCTGCCACAGCTCCCTAATACTGATCAAATCTAAATTGCTCAAAAGTAGTCTTTCTGTAGTTACCTAGCTGAGGCAGGGTGTTATGGTGGAAAGTGCCTGAGCCAGATGTACTGGCTAAGAACCTATCCTTGGTAAGCTTCATCCAGGTGGCTTTGTGAATCTGAGCGAGCTGGGAAACCTCTCTGCATTTGTGTCTTCATTTGTGGAAAGAAGGTAATAATCCCTACCTACATAGTGATTAAGGATTAAGTGGGATAACACTACAAAGTGATACTAGTAGGTTTGAGTAAGAGAATAATTCACATTATGGAGTGCTAACTACATTCCCAGCTCTGTTCTGGGTGCTCATTTACGCAGGTATTATTATCCTTGTCTCACAGAAGAGGAAATTGAGGCAAGAGAAATGAAATCACTGAAACCACATAATGACTCAGTAGAAGAACCAGCATTGGAAGTCAGGCAGTCTGATATGAGAGCTGCGCGCTCAATTCTTCGTTCTGCCGCCTCCCATGTAGGCTGCTTCCCCTCCCTCCAGCTTTCACTCCCTAACCCAGCCCACATGTCCACCCCAGCCTTCCCCATCGGTCCAGGCTCCGCTCCAGTCTCCTCTGCTGAGTGCCATGCTGCATTTTCTCTCCACTGTCTCCTGACATCTTAAAAGAAGCAGTTATTGCATTTTCTTCATACTCAAGTATACCCTCTCTCTACTCTTTATTTTGCCTTCACTTACACATCAGCTTGTAATTGTTCTCCAGTTCTTTCTGTAAACTAGTTTGGGAAACTCCATCAGTAAAACAGACCACATCTCCAACTTCCAGGACATCCCAACAGAAACCTTTATTTACAGCAATACTCTAGCTGTCGTTATTACCAAGTCAAATCTCCTGACTTCTGTTTACTTACCCAGCAAGCATTTACCAAGCTTCCACCATGTTCATTGCAGTAGATGAAGACCACACAGGCCCTGTCTTCTAGGAGCTTAGAGTCTAATGAAGAGACCGTGTTTCTATAGACATTTTTAGTAAGTTGTGGTAACTACAAAATGAATGCTGCCCAAAGCATCTCTGTCTTTGGCTCTTCTCCCTCTTGGCATTTCCCTTGTCTCGTCATTCACCAAGGCTGTCACACGGCCCCCTCTGTTTTTATCTCTGCTGCCACCCTGTGGCTAACTTGCTCCCTACCTTGTTCCTGAACTGCAATCACCCCTCGTTGCCTCATTCTCCTACCCCTCAAAACCAGTACACCACCTGCTGCAGAATAATCTATTTTGTCATTCTCATATTCAAAAACCGTAGAGGTTGATGAACCAATGAACAGGCAAAGCTGTCTGGAAACAAACCTGACTTCCTACCCGTGCCTTGCTCCGCTCTCCTCCACATACATACACTTCCCCTAGCACACCACACCTGAGAGGCTTCTCACCATTCTCCAAAAAGCATTCACCTTTCTATTTCCTGTTGTTCCCTGTGCCCACTCTGCCCTCCCACTCTGTCAGCTCATTGTTGTTCTCTGAAATTCAGGCGCTCCTCCACGGTCCACTTCCTCCATGAAGCCTTCTCTCATGCTCCCACAATGTTATCAGTCTAGTCTGTGATTTGCTCTAGTCATGCATTTGTATCTCCTTTAGGGCATTTTAATTCTATATTGCATTACAATCATTTGTGCGTTTTATGTTATGTCTTGTATCTTTAGGACAACACTTTGTCTTTATTATCCTTGTTCAATACAGCACCTGGAAGATTGCCTCAAGCATAGCCTGTGCTCAGCAAATAATAAATAAGCTCTTTATTTTTTGTATGTGATATAATGGGACAAACATCTCATGAGGACCCAAGAAGAAAGCCAAGGTTTTTCTTTCTTATTATCATCCTATCATTTATTCATCAAATCTTTTTTTATCACTAGGTAATATGCTAAGCAATAAAGGTACAAAATAAAGACCCAAAGGGCGCACTCAATAAATGTACATGATCTATCAAGGAGACTGGCACAGAGTACAAATAAAATAATAAGATACAGGCAAAATCATATGAATTGTGGGAAACCAGGACAGCTCAGCAGGTTGAGCATTTGCATTGCAGCCCTGGGGTTCGAGGTCAAGTCCTGGTCCTGGCCCATGCAGACCCATACACTGAACTGGGGTGTGCTTCCCACCCCAATTTGGTTCCCACTGGGGCGAGCTTCCCATGCAGGAGGCCCACGGCCTGGTTCCCACCCTGCGCAGCCCTGTGCCCACCTGTGGAATGGAACTATGTCAAAAATTGGTGATATAAGGGGGGAGGAGGGGGGAGAGTTGTGGGGGGAAGTGGGAGTGTGCACCAGATATAAGGTGATGGAAGGGGAACTGATACTGAGTGATGGGCACATAATACGATGCATGAATGATGTGATGTGGACTTGTACATCTGTAAACTATCTGTTACCAACCAATGTAACCTCATTAAATTTAACAGTATATAAATTAAAAAAAAAAAAAATACTGTAAAAAAAAATGGGTGATATACAACTATGGAGACTGCTCTGGGCTCTCCCCCTCTCTCTGTCTCTCTGTCAAAAACAATAAAATAGGGGAAGCCGGGATGGCTCAGTGGGTTGGGTGCTCACTTTGTAGCGCTGGGGACCGAGGATCAAATCCCGGCCCCGGCCCGTGTGGAACCATGTGCTGAACTGGGGAGCTCCCCCAGTTCAGTTCTCTCTCTGCCTCTGTATCTCTCTCTCTCTCTCTCTCTCTCTCTCTCTGTCTCTGTCAAAAATAAATAAATAAAAAAAATATTTAAAAACAAAACAAAACAATAAAATAAATATTTTTTTTAATCATATTAATTGCAAAATTATGGCATTTTTACCATCAACTAGATGTGTGCCCTTGGGCAAATCACTTACTCTATGAAGTAAGTGTTGATAAGAATAAAAGTAAGACTCATAGGCAGTCTATAAATTTATGAGACTAACCATTGTATGGCCTGCTCTGCTAATGATAATTCCCAGGAAATCAAGCAGGCAGCAACCAAAGAAAGATAAAAACCAGCAAATAAAATCAATAATTAGACAATGAGAAAAGTAAATTACATGTGCTTCACCAGGACCAGTAAATAAACAAGCCAGTGAAATTCAAGGCCATGAAATGCAGCGTACGCACATCTGGGCTCCTCCACCAGCATGTGCATGAAGGCAACTGTGAGATGCCGCCCCACCACCCAAACCCACTAAAGGGAAGTTAAATCACCCTCCAAGTTTCATGATTCAAACGATTTAAAAATCAGTCAGAATAGCCAAATGTTTTTCACCTTAAAGACTCCATGGCTCCAAGATAAGTGGAACTTGTCTTATTTATAATACAATTAAAAACATCTCATTAAGAAAACAACTCAGGGAAAGCCAGGATGGCTCAGTGGGTTAAGGGCTCACTTTGCAACCCCGGGGACCAAGGATCAAATCCTGGCCCCGGTCCGTGCAGACCCACATGCTGAACTGGGGAGTGCCCCCAGTTCAGTTCTCACTGGGGTGAGACCCCAGCCTAGTTCCTGCCCTGTGCAGCCCCGCCCACCTATGGAGTAAAACTATGTGGAAAAACCAGTGATGTACAACTATAAGACTGTTATGGGTCCTCCCCCTTCTCTCTGTCCCTGTATCTCTCTCTCTCTCTGTCAAAAACAATAAAAATAAATCTTAATCTTTAAAAAAAAGAAAACAACTCAGTACAAAGAGTGGTTATTACTCCTATAATCACGGGAAAGTGGGGCCACTGAAGCATATGTAGACAGGGCTTGCCCAAATTGTCTCCAGGTGAAAAGGAATCTTGACCAGCAGATTTTGAGTTTAATGTTTCTCAGCCAAGCTATTCCTAAGATAGAGACGAGTGTCCCACTTTATCCCAGCCTAAGAAATACAGATAATTTAATGGACTACTTGAGCTCTGACTCTGCTCACCAAGCCTGGTTATTGAATCATTTGCTGTGAAGTCTGTCTGTTAAAATAGAATATGATTGCTGATGAGTATTTTGGTTTCTGGGACAGTTGTCTTTGTCATCACAAATTAATGTCATTCTCACTGACACATCAGTCTCATTAGCTGCTTAATACGAGTCTTCACGTAAGAAGTCGACGCCTTCTCAGTAGGCTCACAAATTCAAGTTTCTGGATCTGAAAGGCTGAACTTGGAAAGTTCCGCTACAAAAACACCTTGCAGAGGTTCCAGATGGAAAGCTAGATGCCCTTCTCTTAGAGACTTACCTCCTCATTACATATGCCATGCACCCTTTCTTCAAGCTCTTCTAGTTGTTTCTTAAATTAAGTAAGAACCAGGCTGCTTGTTCCTTATGCACCATGGAGCTTAGTCGGGAGCAATGCTCTGAAGGCATGAGAGATCCCTTGGGTTCCCATACTGTGTCACTAGTGTTTACCACAGAGGATTGAAAGTTTGTGTGCGCAAGTCAGCCTCCCCTCAATGATGTGGGCAAGGACTTCTGTTTGCTCATTTCTGTATGCCCACACCTGGTACCTGGCACATCGAAGGAATTCAACAAATGCATGGGAATGAAGCAATTAGACATATCATCCAGAACCTACTGAAGATTTACACACACTAAATTTAGAACTACAAATGATATGGTTTCCTCTCTTCAAGTAAAATCAATGAAACGCTTAAGACCTAAACTGTGAACCATGATTTTGTCTTAGGAACAGCACATTATCAAAGAAAAACAACTCAGCAGCCAAGAAGTAATTTTAAAACAACAGATTCTTTTTCCATTTCTCAAACACTGTGAAAGGGAATCTTAGGTCACAGACACAATTCATAAAGCCCTCTTTTTTTTTTTATATATGGTTATTTCATATCAATCATGCTCTATCCATGTACTTTTCTTCTTTAGATCTTCCCACCAAAATTCCTCTTCCAGACCTAGTCCTCAAACCCTCAGCACTTCTATTCCTCCTTTTCTCTTGATTCTGCATCACAAAGTCCAAAAGAATTGGTCTGGAAATATCAAACCTTGCATGAAATGTTGAGATGGGGGTTAAAAATGAATAAGCAAAACCAGAAATATTCTTAATCAAAACCAGAACTATTCTTCATAGGCAGTAAAAGAAGAATATCATCTCAAAACTATCATATATTACAAATGATGGCCTGCTCAGATATAGATGCAATTTAAAGGTGACAAAATAAATAGGAAATAGTACAAAGAAAAGAAAGTGCTTAAATTTTTTAAGCATCCACAATGTTAAAGAGACTTGTGACACTTGATCACAAAATATTTATTGAGCATCTACTATAAGAATTGTTTTGGAAAGACTTTCTTGTCAGGGGTATCCAAGATCACCCCACATTTAAACATTTACTAGAAGAATTCACAGGACTCAGCTTATAGCTAAAATTTCTGATAGCAATATGGTAAGGATACACAGCCAGATTCTAAGGGCAAGAGACAGAGAAAAATCTATAGGATTCTATATATAGACTTCCTTATGCCCTCTCACTTCCATGAGCAATCACACTGGGAACACATCCTACAATTACAAAAATTCAGCAACATGTGTGTAATGAATCAGCCTAGTGAAGCTCCTTAGAAACTCAGTGCCCGAGGATTTTACTGGGGGGGGGGGGGGGGGGGTTGGTCATGTAGGCCTTCTCTTCCTTGGACATAAAAAAAGTCCAAATTCTCAGAAAGGAAGCAAGTGTTAAGCACAGCTATATTGTGTGTACAAAACTCTAGGCACAATGAACTGCGCTTATCAGTTAACTGTTGACTGAAAGAACTAAAATTCCTAGATGTCAGCCAAGGGCCAACCTTGCAAGCAGGACTTTCTAAGGGTAGTATCCTAGGGTCTTCTTTGTTAACTCTTTTCTGCTGATACAAAGACCAAGTTCTTGCCCTTGAGACAAGCAACTTTTAGAGAAATAAAATTTATACATAAAACAAAAAGCAGTGCACACAGTAGACATAGCAGGCTAGATAACACTAAAGCACCATTTCCCAAAATGTTCTCTCGACCACCTTTACCAGAATCACCAGGCTACTTGTCACACTAGTGCAGGGATTCCCAACCCTGTGCCTGCGGGCGCCATGGCGCCCGCGGCCCGATTTGTGTGCGCCCGCCATTATTTGACGGCATCAGAAGTTTTTCATAAACACTAAGTAAAACTATAATTTATTTTTATACAGTTGTTAGAATTTTAAAATATTGTTTGAGTGTGTCTACACAGGTTTATTATATTCGTTGGTATGTTTGCGATATCGTATGTATAAGTGTTTCCCTAGCTTTCGCCTTTGTACATGTCGCGTCTTGTGTAGCCGCTGCGCTCTTTACACTCTCCTCCCCCCAACCGGGAGACGCCACGTTGCCATTTTGATTGCGGTTGCTGGACTGATCGGGTCGTGACGGTTAGCTAGGATCACAGGGTTTTGATATATTCGATTTTAAATGGACTAAAGGCGAGGTAGGTCATCTATTATTATGGTGGCAATTTGATATGATATTGTAGTTCTATAACTATTTTTATTTTTATTTTTTTATTCCTAAAATAAGTGGACCAAATAAGAGAAAATGAACCTATAATTTTAACACAGACTGGGAGGAATCTTATTGTTTCATTAATTTAAAAGGTAAATGCGTTTGCCTGTTGTGTGGCAGTAGTATCGCGGTGCCGAAAAAACATAATGTTGAACGTCACTTTCAGACAAGTCATACCACTTTGGATACGAATTATCCACTTAAATCTGAAGTAAGAAAAAAATAAATCAACTAAAATTAAGTTGAACTACTCAACAGACTGTTTTCACTAGACATGTGGAAAAATCTAAAAAGGCAACCATTGCTTCTCTCAAAATTTCTCACATGCTCGCAAAGAAGAAAAAACCTTTCCAGGATGGTGAATTGTTAAAAGAAGCATTTCTGACTGCTGCCGATTGTTTGTTTGAGGAATATTCTAACAAGCGTGAGATTA
>PVKE010023482.1:0-24600 GCA_004027555.1 Craseonycteris thonglongyai
TTCTTTTTGCTTTACGCATGAGTCTGTTTTCCCTCTGGGGGTTTGCCTATCAGATGGGCTTCTCTTTATTTTTTCTTTTGGGCTCAGTTGTGGGAGAAGGAGATTTTGGGAGAGGGTTGGGGAAAGCAGACAGCTTCTGTGTCCTGGGGCACTTCAGGTTGCTGTCTTAGCTGTTAGATAGCAGGGTAGTAAAGGTGTGACCAGGGGTGGGGGCATGTGAGTAGGAGCTAGGGCGGGCCTGAGACACAATAGCAGATTCCTCTTTCAGCAGGGGAGCTGGTGGTTCAGTGCGGGCGGGGCGCAGGATCTCTGGTCTTTCTCTCCTCCGCCTGGCTACCCCTCCTTCAATCGTGTCTGTAAGCCACAGCTGCAGGGCAGCACTTGGATGGGCTGGGGCTTGGCAGAGGCCCCAGTCGACCGCGCAATCCCGTGTGCAGGCAATGACATCACGGCGACCCGGTCGGCAGCCCAGTTGCGCGCGGGCTGCAACACCTGAGGCCTGGTGGGCGGGACACCAAAAGCCCCGTTGCGCACTCGCGAGCTGGCAGCAGTGCTGCAGTGGCCCGGTGGGCGGGGTGCCGAAAGCCGGGGTGCGTGTACGCAGTGATGCACAGCGGGCCAGTGGGCGATGCGCCAAAAGCCCGGGTGCGTGCGATGCGTAGCAGCTCAGTGGGCGGGGCGCTGAAAGCCCGGGTGCGTGCATGCAGCGATGTGTAGCAGTCCAGTGGGCGGGGAGCTGAAAGCCCAGTTGCGTACTTGCGCGCTGGCAGCGGTGCCGCAGCGGTCTGGTGGGTGGGGCACCAGAAGCCCAATTGCGCGCTGGCAAGCCAGCAGTGGTGTCGTGGCGGCCCGGTGGGCGGGGCGCCCAAAGCCCAGTTGCGCACTGGCAGCAGCTCCGCGGTGGCCTGGTGGGCGGGGCACTGAAAGCCCAGGTGCAGTGCACACAGCGTTGCCACAGCTACCCAGTGGGCAGGGCACCAAAAGCCCTGTGCACACAGGCCGTAGCTCGGCGGCAGCCGCTCTATGCTCCCGGCTCTATTGAGATTGCTTGATTCACTCTAAGCACGTCCAAGGCAGCTGTGCCCACTCAAGCCCTAGCCCTCACTCCAAGAGCCCTGTCCTCAGAAGGCGCTCCCTCACAGTCAATCTCCTCCGTAAATCAGGGGTGCTGAGCTGTTGTGGGCTGGTGCCCTGCTCTCACCCCGCCCGCCGGGAAGTGCCGCCGCCCTGCTCCACAGTCCCTGTTCCACTTTAGGCTCTGTGATTTGATTAGGGCACTGTTTGCTGTCCCTTTCAATCTGATGTTAAATTGTCCACAGTCTTGTGGGGCTTCCATGCTCCCTAGGTCTCGGCTTCCAGCCCGCCCTCGATCCAGCTCCACTTTGACCGTAGTCCCCCAATCCCCCCTTGTTTTTGCCAGCCCCGGGCCGCGCTCCAAGTCTCTGTCCCCGAACCGCTGCTTCCCTTTTCCTCTCCCGCTCTCCCCTTTTTTCTCTAACCTTTGTGTGTTGTTCCGTGTTGTGTGGTTCTCTTAGTTGAGGTTTCTTCTCAGGGTTTCCCCTGTGGATTCCCCTCTGTTCACAAGGCCCTTCCCAGGCAGTTATCAGTGTTCTCCTCTCATGCCGCCATCTTTGATCTGTGGTTTTTTTTTTAAAGATTTATTTTTATTGTTTTTGACAGAGAGAGAGAGAGATACAGAGACAGAGAGAAGGGGGAGGGCCCAGAACAGTCTCCATAGTTGCACATCATCGGTTTTTCCACATAGTTTCATTCCACAGGTGGGCATAGGGCTGCACAGGGCAGGAACTGGGCCGGGGTCTCGCCCCAGTGAGAACTAAACTGGGGGTACTCCCCAGTTCAGCATATGGGTCCATACGAGCTGGGCCTGGGATTTGATTCCTGGTCCCCAGGGCTGCAAAGTGAGCGCTTAACTCACTGAGCCATCCCGGCTTCCCAAGCTACTGTTTTTTGAGATATGAAGGGTATCCTGCTAATGGACTAAAAGGATAAGGGTGTCACAATAAGTGGAGAGTATTCTTCCAGTCTGCTAAAACAGTCAAAAGAATCTGTAAAGGAGAAAGAAGAGGAAAATAGACTAAGGGAATACTGCTTTTGCACGACAACAAGCCTGGACATGAGAGTAATGTTGCACAGGCTATTCTTCATGACTGGCTTCTAAACATTAAATCACCCTCCCCACAGTCCAGACCTGGCTCCATCCTATTATTATTTATTTCCAAATATGAAAAAACAGCCTTGAGGGGAGAAATTTATAGGTGATGAAGAGGTAAAAGCTGAAATTTCAGCATATTTTGAGGGCAAAAGATTTTTTTTTTTTTTTTGACAGAGAGAGAGCGAGATACAGAGACAGAGAGAGAACTGAACTGCGGGCACTCCCAAGTTCAGCACATGGGTCAGCATAGGCCGGGGCTGGGATTCGATCCTGGGTCCCCGGCGCTGCAAAGTGAGCGCTTAACCCAGTGAGCCATCCTGGCTTCCCCGCAAAAGATTTTTTTGAGGACATAAAAAAAGTTATTGAACGATCTGAAAAGTGTATTAGGATTAAGGGTGTATATATTAAAAAGAAAAAAATAATAGTTCATTTTTTTTTTTTTATACTTCTTCCCATTCTTTCAATTTCTTGGCCACCCCTTGTATATGTTGCCTACAAGAGATTCACCTCAAGCTTTAAGGACCCACACAGACTGAAAGTGAAAGAAAAGACAAAGATATTTGATGCAATTAGGAACCAAGAATACAGGGGAAGCTGTACTTATACCAGACAAAACAGACAAAACAGACTTTGAGCCTAAGACTGTAATAAAAGAAAAAGACAATAAAAAAGATGTAATTTAGAGTTGTACACCTGGAATCTGTGTAATTTTTACCAACCAATGTCTCCCCAATACACTTAACAATTAATCAAAGAGAAAGAGAGAGAAAGAGAGAGAGAGAGAGAGAGAGAGAAAGAAGGTCATTATATAATGATAAAAAGTCAATCCAACAAGAGGATATAACATTTATAAATATTTACACATGCAACATGGGATTGCCTAAATATATAAAGCAAATATTAACATAGTTGAAGAGATAAATAGACAGCAGTGCAATAATAGTAGGGGACTTCAAAATATGTAATAGTGTGTAAATCATTTGACAATCAGTAAGAAAACATTGGACTTTAAGTAGTAGAACTAACAGATACTTTGAGAATATTCTATCCGACAGCAGCAGAATATACATTCTTCTCAAGCAAACATGGAATATTCTCTAGTTTTGACATGTCAGGCCACAAAACAAATCTTAAGAAACTTAAAAAGATTAAAATCATAGCAGTATCTTTTCCAAACGTAATGGTATGAAATTAAAAATCAAGTACAAAAAGGAAACTGGAAAATTCACAAATACCTAGATATTAAAGATGCTACTGAACATATAGTGGGCCAAAGAAGAAATCAAAAGAAAATTTAAAAATTACTTGAGACAAATAGAAATGGACATACAGCTTACCAAAACATATAGGATGCAGCAAAATCAGATCTATGAACAAAACTGATAGTAATAATACCTACATTAATTAAAAAGCAAGATCTCAAACAACTTACCATTATACCCAAAGGAGCTAGAAAAAGAACAAATGGAGGCCAAAGTTAGAAGAAAGGAAACAAAAAAGATCAGAGCAGAAATAAAAGAAATAGAGACTAAACACACAACAGAAAAGATGAATGAAAGAGTTGTCTTTTTGAATACATAAAAAAGAAATAGACAAACATTTAGCTAGAGTTACCGAGAAAAAAAAGAGAGAACTCAAATAAATAAAATTATAAATGAAAGAAGAGATACTATAACTGAAACACAGAAATAAGAAATCACAGAGACAACTATGAACAATTATATATCAACAAATTGGACAATCTAGAACGGGGGTGGTGAACCTATGGCACGCGTGCCCAAAGTGGCACGCAGAGCAATTATTTCGGCAAGCGGAGCTGTGAATACCATTTAAAAAATTATTGTTTATGCTCTTATAGACATAAAAATAATCAGTACCTCTATCTCATTCGATGGGTTGGCACACGAGTCGAGCGAGTATACTCTTATTTCATAAACTTTGGCACTCAATCGCCAAAAGGTTTCCCACCCCTGATCTAGAAGAAATGGCTAAATTCCTAGAAACATACAACCTTCCAAGACTGAATCATGAAGAAATAGAATATCTGAACAGGCAAATTACTAGTAAGAAGATTGAACGAGGATTTAAAAACCCCTCAAACAAAAAAAAGTCCAGGAACAGATGGTGAATTCCACCAAACATTTAAATAAGAATTAATTCCAATCCTTCTTGAACTCTTCGAAGGCAGGCAGGTAGGCAGGCAAGCAGGCAGGCAAGCAGGCAGGCAGGCAGGAAGGAAGGAAGGAAGGAGATGGAACACTTCTATATTCATTTTATGAAACCACCATTACTCTGATACCAAACCAGACAAGGACACTACAAGAAAATAAAATTACACATATATGTAAAAAGCCTCAAAAAAATATTAGTAAAATAAACACAACAATATATTAAAAGGATCAGACACCATAATTAAGTGAGATTTACTCCAGAGATGTAAGGCTGTAAGGACAGTTCAACATGTGCAAACCAATCAATGTGATACATCATATTAACAAAATGAAGATAAATCATATGGTCATTTTAATAGATAAAGAAAAAGCATTTGACAAAAGTTTTTTTAATTGTTAAATTTATTGGGGTGACATTGATTGATATCAATTAATTGTTTCCAGGTATACAATTCTACATTACATTGTCTATGCGTTGCATTATGTGCTCACCACACAGAATCAGCTCACTTTCCATCACTGTATGTTTGACTCCCTCCCCCCCTCAATTACCCATCTCTCCTTCCTACCTCCTCCCCTTACCCTCAGGTAACCACTAAAGTATTGACTGTGTCCATGAGTCTTTGTTTCTTTGTTCCTTTCAGTTTTATATTCCACCTATAAGTGAGGCCATATGTTTCTTTCTTCTTTCAGTCTGACTTACTCCGCTTATAAGATGTTTTCAAGGTCTGTCCATGTTGTCACAAATTGTGGTATTTCATCTTTTCTTATCGCTGAATAGTATTCCATTGTATAAATGTACCACAACTTCTTTACCCAGTCATCTATCAGAGGACACTTTGATTGATTCCACAACTTGGTCACCATGAACAGTGCTGTGATGAACATTGGGGTACATATATCTTTGTGGATTAAGGTTTTCAGGTTTTTTGGGTAGATATCCAGGAGAGGGATTGCTGAGTCATATGGCAATTCCATTCCTAGTTTTTTGAAAAATCTCCACACTGCCTTCCACAGTGGTTGTACCAATTTACATTCCCACCAGCAGTGTATGAGGGTTCCCTTTTGTCCACAGCCTCTCCGGCACTTGTTATTCCTTGTCTTGTTGATTATAGCCATTCTAACAGGTGTGAGGTGCTATCTCATTGTGGTTTTTATTTGCATTTCCCTAACTGTTAGTGATGTTGAGCATTTTTTCATGTATCTATTGGTTGTTTATATGTCATCATGGGAGAAGTGTCTGTTTAGGTCTTCTGCCCATTTTTTAATTGGATCGTTTGTTTTTGTTGTTGTTGAGTTGTATGAGTTCTTTATATATTTTAGATATTAGCCCCTTATTAGAGGCATTATTTGCAACTATTTGCTCTCATTCAGTTGGTTTCCTTTTTACTTTGTTAATGGTTCATTTGATAAAATTTGACATTCATTCATGATAAAAGCTCTCAACAAACTGGGTATAACCCCCACAATATATACTTTAAATATCTTAAAAGTTAATATGTCCAGTATCCCTCAAAGAAGCTGAAATTGAAATAAAAACAATTTTTTTTAATAACTTCACAACATTTTATTCTGATGGGCTTCAAGGGTGTTATTTTTCAAATAATTTTGTACTAATTGTATTGATAGTGCAAACTTAACTGAAGGATAATGACATCATTTAGGTTTTAGTGAACTGATTAACAAACTTTTATTAGTAGTGGTATCTGAATGGTTTGGATGGCACAGTTCATTAGAAAGAGCACAGTTCTGCTTATTAACATCTATTTTTTTTCTTCTTTTTCATGATGTATATCTCAGCCCTCAGTGAAGACTAAATGTCCATATTGATTTAATTTATATTGTAGGAAGCATAACTATTAAAAAAGAGTGTTATAAGTAAAAGCTGGTTTGTATGATTTTCTTAAATCCTTTACAGATCAAGGTGGAAAATAAATGAAGCAGCTGTGTTTATTTAAATGACTAAAAAATACGTTTTGATCATTTAAAATGATACGTTAATGGCTCTTTTAAACTATAATTCAGGGGTCTCCAATCCATGGGCCATGGACTGGTACTGGTCTGTGGCATGTCAGGAATTGGGCCACACAGCAGGAGGTGAGTGGTGGGCAGGTGAGTGAAGCTTCATCTGTATTTACAGTCACTCCCCATTGCTGGCATTACTACCTGAGTTCTTCCTCCTGCCAGATCAGTGGAAGCATCAGATTCTCATAGGAGCATGAACCCTATTGTGACCTGTGCATGCGAGGGATCTAGGTTGCATGCCCCCTATGAAAATCTAATGCCTGCTGATCTGAGGTGGAGCTGAGGCAGTGATACTAGGGCTGGGGAGTGCCTGCAAATCTAGATTAACATTAACACAGAGATTTGACTTCACTGAGACCATAACAAATCAACTGCTTGCAGACTCATATCAGTGAGTGGCAAGTGACAATTCAGCTGCCCCTGGTGGCAGGCTTTATAGTGGCAAGTGAGTTGATGTACTTCAGTTGTACAGCTGCACTTGGTGGCCAGCTTTAAGCCATAGTCCCACACTGATTTTAGTTTGTGCATGGCCTGCCCATTATTTTATTTACCACTTCTGTCAGCACCTCTTTCCTGCCCTGTATACTGTCTCAGTCAGTTTTGGTAAGTTCATAAGCTAACCCTAGCCAAAAGGAATAAAAAACAAATGTCACTGGGGAGCTTCTTTGAAAAAAGGGAAAGACCCAATGATAGACAGCAGAAGACTCTAAGACTGCCAACAAAAAGAAAGCTGCATGTAAAAGGACCAAATGTCCTACTTAAATTATGGGTTCATTGAAACAAGTGATACACATTCTCCAAGCTTGCTTTGTATAGTATTGGTGACTAGCTATCCAATGAAGCCACGGAACCTTCAAAACTGCTTCATCACATGGAGACCAAGCATCCTGCATTAAAAGACAAACCTTTGGAGTTTAAAACAAAGCAACAAAGCAACAAAGCAACAAACCAACAAAAACATGAACATGAAGAACAGAAGCAATTATTGAAGGCCACCACTTCATCAAATGTGTCTGTACTGAGAGCATCATTGTTAGTGGCTAACCATACTGCTAAAGCTAAGAAGCCCTTTATTATTGGTGAAGAGTTGATTCTGCCTGCTGCTAAGGACATTTGCCATGAACTTTTAGGAGAGGCTACAGTTCAAAAGGTGGCACATGTTCCTCTTTTGGCTGGTACCATAACCAAACAAATTGATAAAATAGGAGAGGATATTGAGGTACAATTGTTAGAGAGGATTAATGAGTCACTGTGGTATGTAATCCAGGTTGACGAGTCTACCGATGTTGACAAGGCAATAATGCTTGTTTTTGTACATATTTTACAGGAGTATATGCATGCGTTTATGTTATGTGCACTCTTGTTGCCAACCAACATCACAAATGCAGAACTACTCAACTCTTTGAATGATGACCTATCAGGAAAACTGAATTGGTTATTTTGTGACAGTATATGAATGGACGGAGCAGCCTTCATGACTGGACAGCTTTCTAGTTTCACTACTCAGGTCAAAGAAGTTCCTTCTATATGTGAGTCTAGTACTGTGCCTAGCATAGAGAAATGCTGGCTTGCAGAGAAATGTCACCTGAACTTAACAATGTTTTGCAGGATGTGATTAAAAACAACCATATTAAAGTACATGCCCTTAACTCACATCTGTTCACACAGCTCTGTGTGGAGATGGATACAGAGCACACACATCTTCTCATACACGGAAGTGAGATGGCTTTCTAAAGGTAGATCACTGACCAGAGTTTTTAAGTTATGAGAGCTGCTCCAGAGATTTTAGAAAAACATTCACCACTGGCAGCACATTTCAGTGACACAGAATGGATCATAGATCTTGCTTCCTTGTGTGACATATTCAACCTGCTCAACAAACTCAGTCTGTCACTTTATGGGAGAACAACTGTGTTCAAGTTGACAAATAAGGTGGCTGCACTAAAAGCCAAACTGGAGTTATTGGGATGACAAGTGAACACTGGGGTTTGTGACATGTTTCAAAGATTAGCAGAGATTTTGAAAGAGACTGAACCAGGGCCTTCTTTCTCCCAGCTGGTGCATGATCACCTATCTCAGCTTTCAAAAGAGTTTCAGCATTACTTCCCAACCACAAAAGATCCCCACACTAGGAAGGAATAGATATGTTTGTGAAGAAGGCTTTGTCCATGTTAGACCCATGCCAGAAGATCCACTGCTTGAGATCACAAATGACAATGGCCTTAAAAGTATGCTTGAGACAACTTCAAATCTCTATATATTCCAGATCAAAGTTAAGGCAGAGTATCCTTGAGATTGCCACCAAAGCACTGAAAAGCCTGCTTCTGTTTCCAACATTCTATCTTTGTGAAGCTGAGTTTTCTGCAGTGACAGCTACCACATCGAGATTATGGAGTAGACTGGACATAAGCAACATACTTCGGGTGTCATTGTCTTCTATCATCCCCAGATGGGGACGTCCAGTTGCAGAAAAACTAGCTCAGGGCTCCCACTGATTCTGCATTACATGAGTTGTATAATTATTCCATTATATAGTACAATGTAATAATAATAGAAATAAAGTGCACAATAAATGTAATGTGCTCAAATCATCCCCAAACCATCCCACCCCCTACACCCCCTGTCTGTGGAAAAAATGTCTTCTATGAAACTGGTCCCTGGTGCCAACAAAGTTGGGGACTGCTGCTATAAATCATTATACAAATGTGAGATGTTGTTATAACCTGAGGGAAGTCTGCTGTGAGCCTCCTCTGGGCTTGACCCCACATGCTTCTGTTTTATTGGGGGAGAGTGTAAAGTAGAGGCAGAGGCCTGAAAAGAGATGGGTTCAGTGGTAGGTGCTAATCTTGATTAGGCCCCTCTGGTGTTCAAATACTTCACAGTCTCATTTCTACCAATCCAATTATTTATGTACTGTTTAGCACTCACATGGTAGGCTTTCTTTTGGCTGGCAACTGAGAAAGGAGTATTGACAATGACTAATGTGCAATGTGTAGTTTTCTGCAGTACAGAAAGATCTTTCCACTGTATTAATCCACAATTTTTTTCTACAGCTTTTTGAGGGTGACATTTGTCATGTCTTTTTGTGGAAATAAAGAAAATGAAATGAATATTGAAGTTAATAAGATTCACCCAAGATTTCATCCATAGTAGTGGCAGATGCAAAAATTCAATGCAAAATTATGAATTCTTTATACCACCTCCACAAGAGACAGAATGTTTGGCCCATTTCCAGCAAGGCAAAATGTTGTTCAATATTTGACTCATCATGCCCACATTTATTTGGAGATTGAGAAAAACAGAAAAGCACATGAAACTCAAATTGCTCATTTGTAACTTCTCTCAATGGAGTAGGTTAAAATCTTTGTAATGTGAAATTTTGGATTTTTCCCATACTATTACAATATGTGAATCTGAATAAATAAATGATTATAACTAATAAAAAGCAGGAAATAGTGTTTTTTCTTTCAGCAATGACTGAGTAATGATTATCAGATCAACCTTCCCACAGATAACAATCATAATACTGGATGAAATAAAAAACAACAGCAACAACTATCTGAAGGTATTAGAGAGTGAGTGACCAAAAGCAAGCAGAAACTGAAGGGAGTCTATGCTTAGAAGAAGGGAATAACGGTGGGTGAGTTTTCTGTTTTTATGGGTCTGACAAGCATAGCCACTATTCTCTACTACGTAGAACAGATAACACTTGCTATATAAATTAATCAGCTAATGTTTAGAGAAGTCTGGCTGACTTGATGAACCAAAGATCAGAGTTGGATAGCTAGAAACTGAGAGGGGGAAACCTTAGAAGGGATTGAGTTTGGAAGTTCCAAATTCTGCATAAAACTTCATCCATATCTCTCGCTGATCCATTAATTACACATGTGTAGTTCAGCTTCCAAGCAGCTCAGTAAAGAATGAAATAACTGAAAACAAAATTTCAGCTGCCATCAGAATTTCAGACACTATAGACTGAATGTCTGTGTCCTCATCCTCAATATGATGGTGTTTAGAGATAGAAACTTTGGAAGGTAATAAATGGGCTCAGTGCCCTCATAAAAGAGACCTCAGAGAGTTCCTTTGTCCCCTACTAATATGTGAGGACACAGTGAAAAGACCATCATCTATGAATCAGGAGGCAGGTCCTTATCTGACACCAAATTTTCTGATGCCTTCATCTTAGACCTCCCAGCCTCAAGAACCGTGAGAAATAAATTTCTGTTGTTTGTAAGTCATCTAGTATATACCTGTATGGTATTTTTGTTATAGCAACTTTAATGGACTAAGACTGAAGAATTTGGAGTCTGATTTCATCCAAGCTGAATGTGTGCTAAAACAAAACAAAACAAAACAAAACAAACAAAACTAAACTAAACTAAACTAAACTAAACTTAATACACTTTGGACTAATATGATAGAATCCAGAGATTCCATCATTTATAATGTCCAGGATACAATCTGAAGTTATTAGGCATATGAAGAGACTGGAAAATGTGACTCACATTTGAAAGAAAAAGCTCCCAAGGGGACTAACTAAAGTGACTCAGGTCACTGGAATTAGCATACAAGAAGTTACTATGACCAGGTATGTAAAGGAACATATACTTAATGAATGAACAAATAACATATGTAAATGTAATACATATAAAAAGTACATCTAGAGGACCAGCAAGCTGGCAAATAGACCTAGATAATACATGAATTGGTATGGTATATTTATCTTAAGTCAACTGAAAATTTATGGATGCATATTGTAATTCCTAGAGCAATGACTACCACTAGCCAATAGAGAAAATGGGATTATAAAATATATTTATTTACTCAAAAGATGGTGGAAAAGGAAGAAAAGAGGAACAAAAAATGGGTGGTACAAACAAAAGAAATAATAAAATAGTAAACTTAATCCAACCATATCAGTAATTATATTAAATGTAAATGGGCTATACATTCCAAATAAAAAACAGAGGACAGAGGACTGAATTTTAATTTAATAGTCACAAGGAAACAAAGATATTTTAAGGTGGTAACTTTGGTTCTGATATGAAAGACAGACCAATCAGGAGACAGGAATGGTTGAAGGTCATCCAGAAGGCTGGCTGACACAGTGAATAGTGAATATTTACTGACTGAACTGACGTGTATCTGACACTCTAAGCACTTTACTTACATCATTTCATTTAATCCTTAAAACAGGCCATGGACTACTGCCCTCATTTTAGAGGATGAAATTGAGGCTTAAAAAAGTTAAACACCTGTTCAATTCTACAAAGCTATTAGATGGCAGAACCAAAGTTCAAAGCCAGACCTCTCTTACCCCAAAGGTTGTGGGAAATAGTTTACATTGAAAATGGATAAACTGGGACGTCATCAAGATGGGGGCATGAGAGGAGTTCTTGAAACCTCTCCTGGAAAGACAACAATTTAAACAACTAAAATCCAGGCAGAGAATCCCGAAGCAACGTATAGCCTCAGCTGAGGGACCCACTCATCTCAAGAAAATGCCTAAAGCTGGAGAAACGGAGGCAAATGAGAGAGGAAGAAAGGGAGCCCTGTGGAGACCCGCCACGGAGCGCTACCCAGAGACCCACCCAGGAACCGACCCAGGGGCTGCCCCGAGTGCAGCAGAGGAGAGACTGATGGAAGTAGGAGCGCGGGGCGCAGGTCCAGGAGCAGAACGACTCTGGGCGGGTTGGGGGCCTGGAGCGGACAGAGGCGGAGGCTCCGACGCCAGAGCGCGGGGTGGACGGAGAAGGCGGGAGCTGCTGATGGTGGCGAGAGGCCCCGGTGGGGGTGCGGGGGGGAGCAGCCAGGGCGCGGGGAGGGCGGCCAGAGCACGGGGCAGGAGGTCGGAGTGAGGCACCAGCAGCAGTCAGAGATCGGCATGGGTCACCGGAGTGAGGGTACGGCTGCCAGTGCATGGGTTGGGCGGCTGGAGCTGCAATCTTAGGGAGTGTAAGGCAGGTGACCGGAGCAGGAAGTGGAGCAGGAGGCAGGCGTTCAGGTGGCTAGAGTGCCGACAGTGGGAGTGTGCTGCCAGGAATGGGCTGGCAGCAGAAGTGCAGAGTGACCCTTGATAAGGTGGGGCCCCAACTGGAGCACTGAGTGGCCTTGGATACAGAGTCTGGCTGCTTCCCCTTGCTGTCTCCCAGGGCATATCCCGCAGGCCTCACCCACAGCGGGCCTTCAGTGAGCTGCTGTTGGGAAGCCACCATTAGCCTGTGATGCAACCAGACCTGTGCCTTTCCCAACCAACCCGGCCCTCACTCTTCCCACTGAGGCCAGCAGAGGGATCTAGGAAAACTGAAGCACAGGTGTAGCAGCTTCCGAGTGCAGTGGGAACTTGGAGGGATAGAATACCATCGCCCACCATACCCTCCCAAAGAGGAGACATACAGAGACCAGGGCAATTGAGTAAAAGAGAACCCACCTTCTAGAAGTCTCCCATTGTGAGAGAACCAAATAAACAAGAGAAAATATTATAAGACAGTGAGGCAACACCAGCTAGGAAGTAAAAGAAAGATTTCTTCACATCTAGCAGGGGTAAAGTCCTCATATCCAGGAAAAGAAACGTTCCACCAGTGATGAAGAACTTAAAGAAAAGGAACTTAAATGGAAACATATAAGCTAAATGACACAGAATTCATGACTGCAATTCTGAAAACACTCAGAATGTTCAAAGAAAACTGGCAGAGTACACAGAGGGAGCTAAGTGATCTCAGAAAGGAAATTAATCTATAAAAAGAAGCAAATAGAGATTGTGGTGAAAAACAACACAATAAAAGAAACAAAAAATGAAATAGCTAGCATAGGAAGCAGAGCTGACCAGATGGAGGAAAGAATTAGTGAAATCAAAGACATAAATTTGGAAATGTCACAAAAGGAAGAAGAGACAGACCTAAAAGCTAAAATAACTGAAAGATATATATAAGAACTATCTGACTCCATTAGAAAGAATAATATAAGAATAGGTATTCTGGAGAAAGCAGAGAATGAGATGGGCACAGAGAATTTACTCAAATAGTAGATGAGAACTTCCCAAATCTATGACAAGAACTGGAACCTCAAATTCAAGAAGGAAACAAGACCTCTAGCTACTAGAATCCTAGCAGACCCTCTCCAGGCACATTATACTGAAGATGTCAAAGATCAAGGACAAAGAAAGAACCCTCAAGGCAACCAGAAAAAGAATACCATAACCTATAAAGGAAAGCCCATCAGACTATCATCAGATTTCTCAACAGAAACTCTATAAGCCAGAAGGAAATGGAACAAAGTATTCAAAATATTAAAGGAGAAAAGTTACCAGTCAATGATCCTGTGCTCAGAAAAGTTATCTTTTAGATATGAAAGAGAAATAAAGACCTTTTCAGACATACAGAAACTGAAGAAATTCTCCAGCATGAGGCCAACATTTCAAGACATATTGAAGGAGGTGATTGGACCTAAAACAAAAAGTAAAAGAAAATAGGGATAAACTGAAACAACAAAAATATAAAAAGGGGAGGAAATAAAGACTTAAGTTTCCAAAGAGAATGGAGATAAGAAACATCCTTAAGAAAAGGAAGCAATGCATATCTGAAACTTTTTTTTTTATAAAGTTTATGGTAACCACTGAAAAAGAACTTAGAACTGGGACACATAAAAACAAAAGATGAGAATACAGAAAGAACACTCATAAACACCATCAAACTAAAATAATCAGCGGAAAGAAAAAAGCAAAGAAGCAATAAGAAAAAAAAAGCTACCAGAAAACAAAAGACAAAATGGCTATAGGAAATCCTCATATATCAATCACCTTAAATATAAATGGACTGAACTCACCAATAAAAAGACAGAGTAGTAAACTGGATTAAAGAACAAAAACCAACCTTATGCTGTCTACAAGAGACACACCTCAGCCACAAGGACAAACACAGACTCAAGGTGAATGGGTGGAAAAAATATTCCAAACAAATGGCACCCAGAGAAAAGCAGATGTAGCCATACTTTTATCTGACGAAGCAGACTTTAGGATCAAAAAGATAATAAGAGGGAAGCCGGGATGGCTCAGTGGGTTAAGCGCTCATTTTGCAGCCCTGGGGACTGAGGATCAAATCCCAGCCCCAGCCCATGAGGACCCATATACTAAACTGGGGAGTGCCCCCAGTTCAGTTCTCACAGGGGTGAGATCCGGCCCAGCTCTTGGCCTGTGCAGCCCCGTGCCGACCTGTGGAATGAAACTATGTGAAAAAACGGATGATGTGCAACTATGGAGACTGTTCTGGGCCCTCCCCCTTCTCTCTGTCTCTGTCTCTGTCTCTGTCTCTGTCTCTCTCTCTCTGTCAAAGCAATAAAAATAAATTGTTAAAAAAAGAGATAAGAGACAAAATGGACATTTCATAATGATAAAGGGGACAATACAACAAGAAGATATTACACTTACTAATATATATGCCCCCAACCAAGAAGCACCAAAATTTACAAAGCAACTACTAACAGATCTAAAAGGAGAAACTGACAAAAAACACAATTATAGTAGGGGACTTAAACACCCCATTGACAGCCATGGACAGATCGTCCAAACAGAAAATAAACAAAGAACTATCAGCTGTAAATGATACATTATAGCAACTGGACATAATTGACATTTACAAGCTACTTCATCCTAAAACACAGGACTATAAAGTCTTTTCTGGTGCACATGGAACATTTTCAAGGATAGACCACATGCTGGGACATAAAGCTAGCCTTAGCAAATTTAAGAAGATCGAAATCATACCAAATGTATTCTCCAATCACAAAGCTTTGAAATTGTAGATCAACTACAAAAAGAAAGCAGGAAAAGCCACATATACATGGAGATTAAACAACATCTTATTAGAGAAATGACTGGATCAAAGAAGAAATAAAAGAAGAGATTAAAAAATACATAGAAATAAATGACAATGAAAACAATATACCAAAATTACTGGGATGCAGCGAGAGGAAAATTTATATCATTATAGAACTATCTCAAGAAACAAGAAAAATTACAAGTAAACAACCTAATATTACATCTTTAAGAACTAGAAAAAGAACAAAAATTACCTAAAGCCATCAGAAGAAAGGAAATAATAAAAATTATAGCAGAACTAAATGAAATAGATAGAAAAATAGAAAAAAATTAATGCAACAATTAAAAAAATTAATAAAATTGACAAACCACTAGCAAGGCTCACCAAAGGAAAAAGAGAAAACACACAAATAATCCAAATTAGAAATGAAAGAGGGGAAATTACAACTGATACCACAGAAATACAATGGATCATACAAGAATACGATGAAGGACTATATGCCACTATTTTGCAACCTAGAAGAAATAGACAAGTTTTTAGAAACATACAGTCCACCTAGACTGAATCAAGAAGAACTGGATAACCTAAACAGATCAATCAACAGTAAGGAAACTGAAACAATCATGCAAAACCTTCCCCAAAACAAGAGTTCGGGACCAGATGGACTCACTAACGAGTTTTACCAAGCACTCAAAGAGGAACTAACACCTATCCTCCTCAAACTTTTCCAAAAAATTGAAGAAGCAATACTCCCCAACTTATTCTATGAGGCCAACATTACCCTAATACCAAAGCCTGGCAAGGGCATCACAGAAAAAGAAAAAAAGAAAAGAAAACTATAGACTGCTATCTGGTGAACTCCAATGCAAAAATTCTAAACAAAATACTAGCAAATAGAACACAAAAATGCATTAAAAAGATTATACAGCATGATCAAGTGGGACTCATCCCAGGGGCACAAGGATGGTTCAACATATGCAAATCGGTCAATGTGATATCCCACATAAACAAAATAAAAGAGAAAAACCATATGATTATATCAATTGATACAGAAAAAGCATTTGACAAGATATAACATCCATTTATGATCAAAACACTTAATAAAATGGATATAGAAGAAAAGTACCTGAACATAGTAAAGGCCATGTATGACAAACCCTCAGCAAATGTTATACTGAATGGGGAAAAACTGAAACCTTTTCTTCTAAAATCAAGAACGAGACAGGGATGTCTCTTGTCACCATTACTATTCAACATAGTGCTGGAAGTTCTAGTCAGAGCCATTAGACAGGAAAAAGAAATAAAAGGCATCCAAATTGGGAATGAAGAAGTTAAATTGTCACATTTTGCAGATGACATGATCCTTTATGTAGAAAACCCTAAAGCCTCCATCAGATAACTATTACAAATGATTAAATATAGTAAAGTTTAAGGATACAAAATCAATGTACAAAAATACATAGCATTTTTATATGCAAACAATGAAACGTCAGAAAAAGAAATGATAAAATTGATACCGTTTGTGATCAAAACAAAAAGAATAAAATACTTAGGAATAAACTTAACAAAGAACATGACGGACTTACACACGGAAAACCATACGACACTTTTAAAAGAAATTGAAGAAGATACAAAAACATGAAAAGATATTCCGTGTTCATGGATTGGATAAAACAACATAGTTAAACTGGCCATATTACCCAAAGCAATATACAGATTTAATGCAATTCCCATCAAAATCTCACAAACATTTTTTTGAGAAATAGATTAAAAAAAAAAAAAAGATCAGATTCATATGGAACCACAAAAGACCCGGAATGGCCAAAGCAATCCTCTGAAAAAAGAATAAGGCTGAAGGTATCACGCTCCCCGACTTCAGTCTATACTACAAAGCATCAATAATCAAAACAGCTTGGTATTGGCCGAAAGCCAGACATATAGACCAATGGAACAGAATCGAAAACCCAGAAATAAACCCACAAATATATCAACAAATGATCTTTGACAAAGGAGCAAAAAATATACAATAGAGAAAAGAAAGCCTCTTCAGTAAATGATGCTGGGAAAATTGGAAAACCACATGCAAAAGAATGAATCTGGACTGTGAACTGTCACCATATACTAAAATTAACTCAAAGTGGATTAAAGACCTCCACATAAGACCTGAAACAATAAAGTGCATAGAAGAAAGCATCGGCACTAAACTTATAAACCTTGGGCTCAGAGAGCACTTTACGAACTTGACCCCAAAGGCAAGGGAAGTAAAAGCAAAAATAAACGGGACTATATCAAACTAAAAAGCTTCTACGCAGCAAAGGACACCGTCAACAAAGTAAAAAGGAAACCAACTGAATGGGAGAAAATATTTGCAAACAGTGCCTCTGATCAGGGGCTAATATTTACAATATATAAAAAACTCATACAACTCAACAACAAAAAGCAAACAATCCAATTAAAAAATGGGCAGAAGACCTAAACAGACTTCTCCCATGATGACATACAAACAGCCAGCAGATACATGGAAAAGTGCTCAACATCAGAGCACTTTTAGAGAAATGCAAATTAAAACCACAATGAGATACCACCTCACACCTGTTAGAATGGCTATAATCAAAAAGACAAGGAATAGCAAGTGCTGGAGAGGCTGTGGACAAAAGGGAACCCTCATACACTGCTGGTGGGAATATAAATTAGTACAACCACTATGAAAGGCAGTATGAAGATTCCTCAAAAAACTAGGAATAGGATTGCCATATGACCCAGCAATCCCTCTCCTGGCTATCTACCCCCCAAAACCAAAAACCTTAACTCACAAAGATATATGTACCCCAATGTTTATCACAGCACTGTTCATGGTGTCCAAGTCGTGGAATCAACCAAAGTGTCCTCTGATAGATGACTGGATAAAGAAGTTGTGGTACATTTACACAATGGAATACTACTCAGCAAAAAGAAAAGATGAAATACAACAATTTGTGACAACATGGATGGACCTTGAAAACATCTTAAGTGAAGTAAGTCAGACTGAAAGAATCAAGAAACATATGACCTCACTCATAGGAGGAATATAAAACTGAAAGTAACAAAGAAACAAAAACTCATGGACACAGTCAATAGTTTAGTGGTTACCTGGGACAGGTGGGCGGAAGAGCTGGGGGGGGGAGACCTGGGGGGGCGAGGGAGTAGGGAGAGGGCATCAAATATATGGTGATGGAAGGAGAGCTGATTCTGGGTAGTGAGCACATAATGCAACGTATAGACAATGTAATATAGAATTGTACACCTGGAAACAATGTAATTGTTATCAATCAATGTCATCCCAATCAATTTAATAATAAAAAAAAAAATAGAATGAATTACACTACTCCAAAAAAATTGATTTCGGTGGTCTTTTACATTTTGTTTATATGTAGTGTCAACATTTGTATATGGGAAAGAAACTAGAAATTATATCAATAGGGAAACGTTAAAATTCTTCAGGAGGATAAAGAATCAGTTTCCTATTTACCAGTTGACAAAGTGTTTTCATTTTTTTCTCTCTTACCAGAGTAATTTATTTTATTGTTTTTGACAGAGAGAGGAAGAGAGAGACAGAGAGAAGGGGGAGGGCCCAGAGCAGTCTCTATAGTTGTACAGCATCAGTTTTTGGCATCAGTTTTTGGCATCAGTTTTTGACATTGTTTCATTCCACACAGGTAGGTGGGGGCCGAGCAGTGCAGGAACCAGGCCTGGGGTCTCCTGCATGGGGGCACACCCCCACAAGCTGGGAGCCGAACTGGGGGCCTCTCATATGGGAAGCTCGTCCTGGCCAGAACCGAACTGGGGACCACATCCAAGTTTAGCATATGGGTCCTCATGCGCTGGCCCGGCATTCAATCCTTGGACCCTGGGGCTGCAAGGGAGGCATTTAACCCCTGAGTCATCCCAGCATACCCTTACCAGACTAATGTTTCAGAGTCTTGGCAGATCCTTAGAAATAAGGAAAGGCAAGAATTCTGCCACTGACTTCCCATAGTGTCAACAGAACTATGCTGGTCAGTTAGTGTGTATATGGCACTTTGGTCATTGCAGGGATCTACAAAGCAAGTGAGACAGTTTCTGGTGTCCAAGAAGTAACAGTCTCCTTGGGTTAAAGTGACACCAAAATAATTGTAACACAAGGAAGTATAGAAGAGGTACACAGGGAATGCTCATTGAGGTTTGATTTTTTTTTTTTTAAGATTTACTTTATTGTTTTGCAAGAAGGTGAGAGAGAGAGAGAGGGGGAGGAGCGGGGGAGATGAGTCCAGGGCAGTCTTTATAGTGTACATCATTAGTTGTGACATAGTTTCATTCAACACAGGAGGATGTAGGGCTGCATGGAGCAGCAACTGCACTGGGGACCTCCTGCATGGAAGGCGAGAAGCTTTGTCACCATCCTGGAGGTTACCAGTTGTGCCACCGTTCAGCATAGGGTTTGCATGGGCCGGGATATGATCCCTGGATTTCCCTGGCCCTTTCGGTTGCAAGGTAAGCACTCAATCTTCTGAGGCATCCTGGCATTCCCTAGGTTTGAATATTTCAAAAGACCAGCAACATTTTAAAAACACCTTTGGTGTCTATTAAAGTAATCTGGCGTGATAATCTCTGGAAGACAATAGATTAAGATGAGGGAGCCAGACTTTGTTTTTATTTTTGTTAAAGCAGTTGGAAAACTTCTAAAGATAGTAACTTGCTTACCATGACAGATTCAGTTCTTTGCCAGGAATCAGAGTTTTCCACTAAAGGTGGCAAGAAACGGGTTTCTGGAATGCAAGAATGAAGGATGAGTGGTTAAGGTTCAAAGTCCGGATAGCCTTTCCTGAGTGTAGGAATCACAAAAGGACAAAGAAAAGAGAAGACGAAGTGGTTAAGGCAATGAAATTTAGTGATTGCCTGGGTATAAAGAGTCAAGGTGGTAATGCTGGAGTAGAAATGAAAAGGACTAGGCAGTGATATTCAGACCCATCCTCAAGGATTAGGAAGAGAATTCGTAGAAGAGTTGAAAGGGCGAAGCCGCCCCCTTCCACTCACCCTGGGGAAATTCTCTTGTGCACAATTGGTACTAAGAGGAGTCTGTGGAGCCACACAGCCTTGCACCAACTAGTTTCAGACCAAAATTTACTTTGGCCACTGAGCATCCTCAGCTTTCAGTGTTCTATAGAAATGTGGATTTTGTGGCTCCAGATTTTAGCTTTGGCAGCTGGGGGCGGGCATGGGGATGTTAGAAGCCACAGGTGGAATCTGGTGTTTGACTACAGTTGAAGGGGAAAGCGAGGAGTAGGAGGCAGCAGGTCAGAGGAGACCCTGGGAAATAATAAGCCAATGTGACTGGCTTTGATCTGGTTGGCAACCTTTTTGGAAGGAGCAAGTTTGCTTCCCTCCGATACAAAGTTACAGGAGAAGGCAATTCAATGTTCTGGCCCTAGTTCTTGAGTATGAATCCGGGTCGAAGGAACAGTCATTATTATCCATTCCCTCCATGGTCCTCCCAGCTACTCCTTCTTGGTCTACAATCTACCCTTTGCAAGGGACTGTCCGTGCAGATAACAGGAGCCGGATGGAGGATGCTCACCAGGCAGTCTCTGCACGCAAGACCTGCTCTAACCTTCCTCCGCTGATCCATCCACACCAGCCCAGACTCATCTCCAGGGGCCAAATACTGGCCAGGCGGCACACTCTCAGAACCTCACCTTTGCCAGCTTATTTTTACGTTTGGGCTCTTAAGGAGGTGCATCCACATCTGAGAATCCCGCAGGGTCTCCGACTCTTCTGCTTTAGGTGGTATGGGGAAGAGGATTTCTTTTATGCCTATACACAGTGATTACTGAAGATGTGCTCCCAGGTTACAGAACCTGCAGGCGGTGCCCGCGGAGCAGAGGGCACGGCAAGGGCCGGGCCGCCGTGCGGGGCTCGCATTTCGGGGGCTTTCCGTGAACGGCGAGCACACAAGTGACCAACAAAGCAGCAGCCGGGGCGGTGGAGACCCCTCCAAAGCACGCCGAATGCCGCAGCTCGGGGCGCCCAGGGCGCGTAAGGTACGCTTCGGGGCGGTCCTGCCTGACCCCGGAAGAGAAAGTTGTTTTGGGGAAGGGGAGCAAGGAGAGGAGGGCGAGTTAAGTAGAACTACAAATCACAGTTGTTCTGCTCCCCCTCAGACTGCCTCTCCTCGCCCTCATCGTTGCACTGGTCTCCTGCCGAGTCTGACTTCCTCAGAGGGACCCATGTTCCCTAAGTCCCAATCTGAGTTGGGGGACAGTGAGCCGCGGGGACAACGGGTCGCTCGACCCTCTCCGGATCCAGGTCGCTAGGAAAACCCGGCGCGGAGCATCCCCGGGCCCGGGAAACGCCCTCGGCGCGCGCCTCCTGGCGCGCATGCTCAGTCGCGCGGCGGCAGAGAGTAGGAAGCTCTGCGCGGCAGTAGCAACGGTGGCGGCGGCTAGACTGCGGGGTGGGAGGGGACGCACCGATTGGCGGGAGGGGGCGCTGGGACAAGGCTTTGGCTCCCGCCCGAGGCTCCTGGGAGCGTTTCGGACCGCGAAGGTCCACGCAAGGAGCGAGCGAAGTCGGGAGTCAGCGAGCGCGGAGTGGGCAGCGGGCGAAGCGAAGCCGCCGGGCGGAGCGGGCTCGGAGCCCGGGTCTCCGTGGCTCGGGACCCGGCGGCGGGACGGCGATGTTCCACTGCATCCCCCTGTGGCGGTGCAACCGTCACGTGGAGACCATCGACAAGCGCCACTGCTCGCTGGTCTATGTCCCCGAGGAGATTTACCGCTATGCCCGCAGCCTTGAGGAGCTACTGCTGGACGCCAACCAGCTCCGCGAGCTACCGGAGGTGAGTGACCGGCCTCACCTGAGCGCCGCCCCGGGGGAGCGCCGAGCCCGGCCAACCCTCGCCCCCTCCGCACCCATCTCCGCTGGTCCCCTCCCTTTTCCACTTGTCCCCTTTTCCAGCTCCAGATCCGGCCAGCGGGTCCCGCAAGAACCACCTCTACCTGCATTCACCTGCTTCTTTCTCCTTTTAACCCTCCTCACACCCCCAGAAAAGTTTCTTTTTCATTTTATACAAAACGACTTCAGGTTTTCCAGGTAGTTAAAGAGCTTCTGCGATCTGGGGAAGCATTCTCGGCAGAGAAATAGTTTAGATACACATCCAGGTATGAATACCTGGCACTTGTGCCGGGCAGGTATGGAGGCAGGTGGTTCGGGTTGTTTCCTGCTGGAGGGACGGAGCACGGCATCCCGCTCCCGGGGGCCAGCCCCCTCACTCCGCATTCCCGACCACTAGCCGAGGAGTGGCTCCCCTTTGGCCAGGACAGGTCTGGGAGGAGGTAGGCAGTGTGCAAGTGAGCCGCACTATCTCGGCATCTTGCGAGGAATGTGCACCAGGTCTTATCGCCGGTGAGTGGTGCTCAGAAGAGCTGTAGCGTGGCCGGCCTACCTTGGCCCTGGGAATGGCCGCGAGGTTGGGGGTGGGGTGCAGGATGAGAGCTGCGCCTACAGAGCTGTAGGCAGGTGCCCAGGTGCCCGCCGCTTGGGGCCTGCCAGCGTGGACCTGTTGCGTGGAAGCAGCCTCTTCCTCTGCTGGTGAACGTCAGCAGAGGCTCTACCCCGGTGGGCCGCCTTGGAACCTTTGCTTTCAGCCTGCTGATTTCTGCCCTAGCAGTGATGCGTTACCTCTTCAGAGCTGTTTATGTAAATTGATCAGTATGTCGTGACTGAACTTGTCACGGGACTCTTACTGATTGTGCTTTAATGGAGAGTCGGGGACTGCAAACTTTTTACCTTCGAGCTTGCCGCAGGATCTGGGCTTGAGTAACCCTGAAGGAGGAAAGTATTCCAAATCCAGGGGTGTGCAGGAAGTCAATGCTGGATAATCCATAGGTGTGCAGGAAGTAGGGAGGCTTCAGGGAGTGGAGGAGAGGAGCTGACGGCCTGAGCGTTGGAACACAGATAAATTGCTTGTTCCTTGGTTAACATAAAGCCAAGACATTGTCACAGAAACACTCACTAGGCAAGTGTTCTGGCTTGTTAGAATGACCTGATATGTTCTGCAGCACTCTGTGTTTTAAAAAGCAGAACTGTGTGTTTTTCTTAATATTTAAAGTGTTGTTATTCTTCTTGGATTAATTTTCTTTGGTTTGTGTGGAATTGTTGGATGGTTTGGTTTGTGTAATGCCCGGGATTATCTGCACTGGGATTTTTGCAAAGCCCCGCTCCCCCCCCCCCCCTTTATTTAGTTTAGAAGCAGAAAAAACATCTAGTTCCCTCAGGCATTTATTATTTTGCAGACATTTTCAAACACGTGGTTTTGTCTGGCTTTTAGCTTAAATTTGTCATAAAATTTATAATGTCACTTACTGCCTTAAATTGTAATGTTTTAGGGGTTGCTATTCCCAGAAATATAGACTATGTAATTTAATAGTTTTCAAGGGCTTCAGGATGAAGTTTTTAAAGATTGAGTGAAAAATTGTTCAACTAGAAATGTCTCAGTGCTCTTTGTGGTGTTGTTGTTGTTGTTGTTTGTTTTCTTTTGTAGAACTGAAATTTTTCCTTTGACTGGATTGGCTTTTCATTCCCTTCTGCAAAGGTTGTGGGTTTTTCTGTAATGTTGGGGAATTCGAATTGGTATGGGAATTATGGGTCTTGGAAATGTCAGGTATTTCTACTGATCCTCAATGGAAATTACTCAGAAGCTCAAAATACAGTGTGATAGCACTCTGTGAATTCAGTAAATAACACACTTTTCAAAGGCTAACAGTGATCTTGCTTACAGATAATTATTTCTCTTACAGCTTTTAAATTAGATTTAGGTAGTATAAAATCTGTTTCTCCTTGACTTATTTTGTGCCTGGGTGTGTATGAGCCACATATGAACAACTACTTTGAAAGCACAGATACTTCATTCACCGTTAAAGTCTTTCCTTGGCCCATCTGTTGTCGTACCTCTTGAGATCTGTAAAATTCATTAGCTATCCTTGCTCCATCTACCAACCCCTATCTCCTTACCTGCCACATCACTAATGGGCCTCTCTTGCTGACAAACTGCCAAAGTCCTTATGGTGGTGGCCATACCAGCTCTATGTTCTCTGTAATTTGTTTGGAAGCATAGCCAAAGTGGAATCCTGCACCCCTTACCTCAACAGCAAAGATAAACACACTCTCCAGGCTTCAGCACAATTATCTCCTCTCCTCCACAGAAAGGTCTGCAACTTCTGAATTGCTCTGAATCCCTCATGTTACAAGTTGAGACTCTGAATTGAGGTGACTTTTTCAGGGCTGGTCAGCTGGTTAGATGCAGAGTCACGGATTGAGCCCTTGTCCATGTGTCGACCAACTATAACAGCTTTGCCCAACCGAGCAGGAATCTCACCTCCCCCATCAAACCCCCAGTTATTAG
>PVKE010023483.1:0-24599 GCA_004027555.1 Craseonycteris thonglongyai
TGGGGCTGGGGAACCCTGCACAAGGGAAGGGGGGGGGGGTCATTTTCTCCTCTGTTTGTTGACTGGACACGTGACAGGTGCCAAATGCTAGGCTGGCCATAAATGTGTGGCCTGTGTGTCCAATTCAAAATAATTTGTAGTTTGGAGTAGATTCTCCACACCTTAAGCTCTGAGCCTGAAAGAGTGCACAGAACTGTACGTATTGCGTTCCGAGGATGGGTGTTACATAAAGCCCCAAACTGATGTGTCAGTAACACCCTATGTCCTGTGTGCACTGTGTCTGTGTTGCCAATATAACCAATTATCCTTGATAGTTATTCTGGCAAAGGTAAGGAGCAAGAAGCGACATGCATTTCTATTTTACTCCGTGTGAGCATCTGGTAAACAATAGAAGCATGCAACATCCTTTTTAGTAATGCATCAAGGTGGGAAGCAGGAAATCAATTTTTCAGAACTTAAAATTTGGAGTGTTTTTTTTCACTTGTGTGAAGCACCTGCTGTCTTACATACAACAAACATTTACTAAATTAATTACATAAAACTTGGTTGATATCACCAGCTTAATTTTCTTGTGTTCTTTTGCTTTAGTATACAGTCAGGGTGACTTATTTTACTATGATTGAAAGCGGTTGTAGATCAAAGAGAATAGGAAACTGAAGTGAAAGAGAAGGGAGAAAGAAAGAGGGAGAAGATGTTCTGTTAGTAGAGAGTATTCAGGAAGCTTAGTGTAAACTATCTATTATAGTCAGTGGACTTTTTTTTCTGCCTAAATCTTCTCTGATTACTAGTTAATCCCATACTGTCCAGACTACCCTTTTCCTATGGTCAATGGGTACCTCAAGTTCAATGTCCAAACTGAACTGCTTATTTTTCATCCAAATATGCTCATCCATCCATCGTCCCTGTGTTAGGGAATGCCGCCATTATTTTACCCAAGATAGAAACTCAGAAGTCAACTCTGAGTATTTCACTCACCTTAATTTTCACTGAATGGCCATAATTGGCATGTCTAGTCTTATCTCCACAACCCCCTGCCCTTTAATAGCCAAGTCTGCAACTTTAGCAGTTCTTGCTTGATTCACTACCTGTGTGGGCTCCCTGGCTCTACTCTATACCCCAGTTTAATGTAGCCTTCACCCTGTGAACAGCTTTTTAAATGCAAATGTGATTAGGTCACTTTGTTGTTTAAAATTCCTTGATAGTCTAGATTGTCTACAGGATAAATTTAGCAACCTAAATTCTTCATGATATACCACTATACTCTGGGGTCCTTTCAGTATATGCAAAACAATTTAAAAAAGTATAGTGCTGTTTCATGCTTCCATGTCATAGCCTTTGCTACTTCTTTGCTAGAAACGTTTTACCTTTGCTGCCTGATTGGAGTCTATTTGTACTGAACACATGTTGCTTCATTGGGGATGCCCTCCATGATATTACTTCAAGTTCAAGCTATGCTCTTCCTCTAGACCTCCTTGTACCATGTGCATAACCCTAATATTCTATCCATCATCTTCATTTAATTGTTGGCTTCTCTGTCTCCCTCATTTATCTAAGCTCTTTAGGGTCAAGAACAGTGCCTTTTATACTTTTGCATTGAGAGTGTAGTGCAGTCCCTGCTATGTATGGATACGCAGTTTATGTTTGTTGAATCAATGTATGGGTACAACAGTAAAAGCAGAATAGATTGGGATGGTGGAGGATGAGATACCAACTTGGAGAGAAGAACTCTGTTGTTTTGGGGGCTTTGACAATGTGTAGACCTAAGTGCTGAAAGAGGATTTGATCTTAATTCAGATTTGGTTTGACCTCTGGGGCATATCGATCCTGAGGAAGCCAACAGCAATTGGAGGGTACTCTGTGGGTATAGAAGTTGTAATGTGCATACAAAAATGAAGAAAGACAAACTTCTCCCTCCCTTCCCCCCTCTCTTTAACTTCTTGCAAGTCAAATATAAAATAGATACATTAGAATGTATATTTATATTTTTAAGATGGCTGTCAATATATATATATATACATACACACGTACGTGTACATAAATAGTTTTAAAAACTTTTAAATGCAGTGTAATTCTTTTGGCTGAGTAGCTCTATGTTGTGGGTAATGGCCAGAAGAAGAGTTTGGTGCTGGGAGGGAGAAAGGTAGTCATGTAATGGTAAAACCTGAATATATACTTTGATGGCCAGCCTTGGGGGAGAGGAAGGAGCAGAGGCAGAACACAAGGGACTTCAGCACTTTGTGTCTTTGCCTGTCAAGACAGGAGTGGAAGACACAGGGCTGAAGGAGAAACCGTAGACAGGGATAAGGCTGCATTCATCTGCGATGGGGAGACCCTGGAGGATCTGCCACTGGGTGTACATGGGGAACAGCTTTGGTTTTTGTTTTTTTTTGTCATAGTGAACTAAGTATGAACATAAGACTTACCCCAAGCTCTTCTAGCTCTATGATCTTCCTCTGCCCTCACTCCGTAGCTTCAGCAGCCTTGAGCATTGGCAGCCAACATGTTTACATACCCATTCCAACTTCTTGGGTACTCTCTCTCTCTCTTTTTTTAAGATTTATTTTATTGTTTTTTGTTTGCTTGTTTGTTTTTTAAGATTTATTTTATTGATTTCTGACAGAGAGAAACAGAGACAGAGAGAGACAGAGAGAAGGGGGAGGGCCCAGAGCAGTCTCCATAGTTGACAGCATTAGTTTTCCATATAGTTTCACTCCACAGGAGGGCACAGGGCTGCGCAGGGCAGGAACTGGGCCGGGAGCCTCCGCATAGGCCCCGGCAAGAACCGAACTGGGGGCACACCCCAGTTCAGCATGTGGGTCCACATGGGCCGGGGCCGGGATTCGATCCCTGGTCCCCTGGGCTCCAAAGCGTGCACTTAACCTGCTGAGCCATCCCAGCTCTCTCATATTTTATTGTTTTTGACAGAGATAGAGAGAGACAGAGAGAAGAGGGAGAGCCCAGAGCAGTTTCCATAGTTGTATGTCATCAGTTTTCGACATGGTTTCGTTGTACACAGGTGGGTGGGGGCTGTACAGGGCAGGAACTGGGCTGGGGGCCTCCCACATGGGAGACACATCCCCTCGAGCCAGGGACCCAACTGGGGGGCAAGAACCGAACTGGGGTTCTCCTGCATGGGAAGCACATCCCAGCTGAACATATGGATCTGCTTGGGCTGGGGCCAGGATCGATCCTTGGTTCCCAGGGCTGCAAAGTGAGCGCTTAACCCACTGAGCCATCCTGGCTTCCCCTTGGCCTCTCTCTTAAACTGGAGGGAATGCACCTAGCGAAGAAAATGAATCCAGTGACTTCTGCAGTGATGGGTTCATACAAAGCTGGCTGACCCTGCAGCATATTTGAAGGTGTATAGGGCTTAAGTAGAGGGATGAGTAGGTTATCACTTGGGGGACACCTCTCGTTTTGATGCATATGTGTAAGTTGTTACCATAAGCTTGCTTTTATGATGTGGCAAACAAGCCATGTATGTACTCCAGGAAGGAAAAACAAATAGTTCCCCTGTCCTGAACCCCCATCTAGGTACTTTAATTAATCCCCTAACAGCATTCCTGTAGGGGCTTATTCTGATTTTACCATCCAAGGGGGGCTGGGCTTTGCAACTAGTGAGTTCCACCCGGGCTCTGGCTAACCTGACTCCTGCTCACATTTTTTCCTCCACGCTGCTTTCCTTGCTGTCCCATCTTGGCTGGCAGCAGGAGAAACACACGGACTGTGAAAAGCCTGGGGTGTTCAGCCTGCTAGGGAATCGGTGGTGCCATAGACGTAAGTCGCTGTGAGCTCTGTCATTTACTTCTGTCCCCTTTAAATCTCTTATCGGCAGGGCGAAAAGCATTTACAAAGCTTTCAGAAAAATGCTTTGTGATTACCAGCACCAGGTGAGCAGTGGCCTGCCTGCTTTCCACAGATAGGTGCGAAATATGTCTTTTAGGGAGAATTATCTGCTTTCTCCCACTTACATTCATATATAAACACACTGATGAAAAATATGTGTCGGAAATCCCACAGTCCTAGGTGAGAGCAGATACTTCCTGTTCCAGCTTCATTGAATCAGATGGAAAAAAAGACCTTGAGAAACTAAAAGGTAAAGTCAACATTCCAGTAGAAATAAACAAGCAAGAATTGTTACCTCTCAGTAAGAAATTCCTGTTCCGTGGTTATTCTTGTTAAATCTAGGCATTTCAAGGCGTCTTGTCACTGGTATGAATACAAGTTTCCTACCAAGGTGCTTGATGTGTTTTGGGGTTCTTGAGAAAATAATAAAGGGCTTTTAGCTCTTTCTCCCCTTAAAACCTATCCAGCCCCTTTTTGTAGGGTGTCCTTGCGGTGATATTTTTGTCTTTGAAGAGAGAGAAAGGATGTTAGAATTGGCATCTTGGCCTGAGGACAGCTTAATCTTCATTGTCCTTTGTATTTTCTCCATGTAGACTTCAGCTGTGGGAATAATTCTTCACAAATTGCACAACTGACCTTCTAGAAGTGGGCTTCTTTTGCATGATTAGAAGATTTAGAATTGCATGAGTATGTGACGATTCATGAACCCCTAGCCACCTTAGACCTCTTGTTCCCGTATCCTGTGGAAAGCACAGGGCCTGAGACCCCTGCTGCTTTCCTAGTGGGTCTCTGGAGCTGCCAATGCTCTGTCCCCTCCTGCTTGAGCACCTGGAACCAGGGAGTTCCTGAGGCAGAAAATTCTGAGTCCTCACTATAAAGCCAGTGTCTGTATATTCCCACTGAGAAGAATAAACATAAATTCTAGAGAATTTGCTAGCTGAGTCTTTTTTTTAATACTCAAAGCCTACTGATTCTATTGGAGGTGTCTCTTCCTTGCAAGGCCCATGGTCTGGCTGGAAAGGCTTCAGTAAGGGCGACTGCTTTGCTCCACTGTGCTTTGCTGTTAAAACCGGAAGTATAATCTAACATGTCAAGAGAGTCACCTTCATTCTTTTTGACATGAATGATCATTAAAAATATATGCAAAATTACCCAGAGAACAGCACATTTTTACTGATAGGAGGTCTCTCTTAAAAGCAATCTTGTCAGAGACTCAATTTGAACTCTTTCTTGGCTTTGACTTTCAGAGTGACTTTTTCTCTTTTTAAACCTGACCTGCTTTGCGTCATTCAGACCTATCAGGGGTGGATAGAAGAGTTTTCTTTTTGATCTGATCCTGTGGGAGATGTTGTACATTCCCAGCGTGTGCCCTGAGACGGAGGTGCAAGATGACATCTAAGTGGATGACTTCGCTCATGGTTGGTGATTAAATCTGTCCCAGAGACACACAAAATACAATCCAAAGACAGTGGAAAGGAGGCGTGACGATTAAACTTTGTCGTACATTCCTCCTGGGTGCATGTTTTTACCACTCTAGATAGATTTTAATTTGGGGGAAATATGGTATATAAAATGGAAGGATATAAATGTGAAAACCTTAGATTTGAGTTTTGGAGAAATATAAACTTCTGAATACACATATATTTGCAATGTTATATTACATTTAATGTACTTTATGATTTATAACATTGGATATGTGATATGTAAATGCATGTATGCATAATATATAAATATGTTGTATGTTAGTATGTTCACTGACTATCACTACACACACACACACACACACACACACACACACAGTATTCTAGATCCATAAGCAAATAGAAAAACCAGGAAATATTTTATTTTTTGGTACACGCCAAAAAATGCATAGTCTTTGCTAAGGGGCATATATATATAGTGGTGATCTAAGCGGTTTTTATAACTATACTGTAATAATTATATTTGAAGAGGTGATCTTCAGGCCTTATTTATCACGTAACTAATTTCTTAACATTCGATGTTTACATCAAATGTATATGTATTAACATTTGGCACACACATAATTATCTTATTTTTCTTGCAAAATAATTGTTTATTTTTCTTTGCAAAGTCTTTGTGGGATAAATGACCTTTTGACCTGAAAACTGAACATCCTAGCATTTCAGTCTTTGAAAGCAGTGGATTCCATTGTTCTATTGACACGAATGGCTACATTTTCTTTGTTTAGAATCTGAGAGCTGTTTTTTTTTTCTTTTGCTAATGTTAGCAGGTGGGGTGTGTGTGTGTGTGTGGCAGCAAATCACTCAGCTGACCTTTTTCATAATCAACTACAATAAGTGGAGTGTGTATGTAAGCGTGTGTGCGTGCACTTTGGTGTGATGGACAGTTTGCTTAAACACATGGGAAGAGTTAATCCCTCTGCCCCTGACCTTTGGCACAGGAACCTTGAGCTTCCAGTAGGAAGTGTGGTAAATGCCACGTCCTTTCAGCAGACAGTGTTTGCATTCATGTTTCCTGTGCCGAGTCTGAGCCATGGATTTTCTGTCAGCCGTACTTTGCACTGCTGATATGGAATAGGTTGAGCCGTATACAGAATATAGTGCCTGGTGCTGTCTGTTTTGACACCCTGAATATTTTAACCCCAGCCCGTGTATGAAAGCAGAAAGCTTCCCACTCTCTATCACGCATGTGGTACGGGAGGTGGGAAAAGTCATGGAGTTTAACATGGTTGTCAGAAGGACAGTTGTCAAGTTAATTATCAAGAGCCGAGTGATTATCATATAACACAAGGAGGCGGAGAATGGGTATGGTACCTACCAACCTTGTACATGCAGTTAACTCTTGACTTTTCTTAGAAGTCTAGGGCTGTGACATTCTTGCACAACCCAGGCATATGACTCTGCATGTGCTGCTCCCCATTTGGAGTGTTCAGGTTACAGGGAACACACACTGTGAACAGGGTGGGGCAGCTTTCAGACCCTGCTTTTGGAGATGGAAAGTCGTCTAGTCTGCTGGTATCCGGATCTTGCAATTTAGATGTAACCCTAATTCCTCTGTCACATAGCTTCTTCCAAAGGGACACAAGCCCCATTGACTCTCTAACACGTATCCAAATCTATTCCTTTCTCTCCACTTGCATTTCTATTGCCTTAGGTTCCCTTTGTTTCTCACCTCTGTTTTTTGCCAGATTACTGGAAGCTGCCCACTTGCTACTTTTAGCTTCTCCAATCCATTCTTAAGTATGATTAAAAAAAAATGCAAATCTACCACATTTCTCTGAATGGACTGTTGGTCTTACACGCATCGCGCTCCCTGTGCCCCTTGTTATTCTCTACATTGCCCTCTCTAAAGTCATCCTTTGAATCCTGGTGTATGTATCACCTCTGTGAGATTTTTCTAGTCTGAGTTACGAGGGCTTCCTTGGGCTCCCATGGTATCAATTATGTGCTTGTTTTGGTTATAGTTCTTTTGCAGATTCATTAGAGTTGTCTCTTGACTCGTATGTTTATAACTACAGCCTTCTGGAATATAAGTTCCTTGAGGGTAAGGATCATTATATTTTGTTTTGAATCCCAAATCCTGGCACAGAGTAAGGGCTAAATAAGAGTTTCTTGAATTACATCATAAAAGAACCTGACCTTTAAGGGACAGAGTTCAGTATGACTTGGGTGCTAAGTGAGAGAGTGTTGTTTAGTAGTGGTGGTGGTGGGTGGGGTGTTGTGGTGTACATTTGTCTGTGTAGATCGCTTCCCAGAACTCCTCTTACTGCTTACCTGTACCGATCTTGGCACGATCACTCTCAGTCAACCTGGAATAAACCATCTCAAGCAACCTGCGGCCCAGGAGGGCTTTGAATGTAGCCCAACACAGATTTGTAAACTTTCTTAAAACATTATGAGATTTTTGTGTGACTTTTTCTTTAGTTCATCAGCTATTGTCAGTGTGATTATATTTTATGTGTGTGCCAAGACAGTTCTTCTTCTTCCAATATGGCCCAGGGAAGCCAAAATGTTGGACACCCTTGCAGTCCTTGCAAGCTGCCTCTTGATGTGATTATAATTTCTGGTGTCGGAAAAGGTAGGCCTTTCTTCCTTCCTCTGGTTTCCAAACGGAGGGATTTCTTCCAGTTACTCACAGGATCTTGCCTCGTCACTCATACTCTGCCTTGGAGTAAGAAAGAGTGTTGGATTGGCAAGTGTGGGAGTGGACTTAAGCAAGCGCGGTTCATCTCCTTGCCTTCCTTTCTCTCTTGGAGCGTAGCTATGCCAGGGGCATGCATTCTCTGCGACTCCAAGCCACCGCAGGGCAGGCCCTTGCATAGGGAAGCCTGTGGTGGCCTTGTGCTGCCCATGGCTGGAGGGGTAAAACCGTCTATGGCTTCAATAACAGGAATACTAATGAAGCAAATATAGAAATCACTTTCTTCTGTATTAGGTTTTTCAGTATAAAAGGTGATACGCATATATCTGCTTATATCAGAGCCCCTTCATTAACTGGAATTCAACCAACTTCCTTCCTTCCTTCCTTTTCCTTTCTCGTCTATCTGGGAGTCAATAGGTTTTCTCTGAGAAGTATATTTTTACCCATATTTCATTAAATCTATGATGTCATTGATTGAAAGACACACTATTGGACAATGTGCTACTAAGGAAAAAAACTGCTACCTATGCACTAACCTATGACATAATGCCTTAAACATAGTTCTACATGACACATGAATCAGTCATACTAATCACTCATTATCATTATTAATGCCGGGGTATTTAGCAATTTCTTTATTTTTTTCCAGTTCCTCTGCTTGGCATGCAAAAGCTAATCCCTTTTGTATGCCTCTTAATAATAAAACCTGATACAGCTTCATCTACTTTTGGTATTTTCTCTTTTTACGTTTCCATAAAACACATGATTATTGTTTTGTAAGAAAATATGGGGCTTATATTAATCAGTCCTGATATGATGAATACATGCTTTACTAAATCAAATTTATTCCTCACTGCTGTATTTTTCTATATCTTTGTATATAGACTGACTTCTGCTTCCATGCCAAATCATAGTGTAATCCTATAGAGGACATGTCAAATCATAGTTAAATTCAACCCTTGTAGCACCAAAAATACTCCAAACTCACAGGAAATGTGACAAGGTGGAATATTTATAATCAACACAATGACAGCCACTTCAAAACTGCACCTGGCCAGCAGTGACTGCACATACCCCTGAATCTAAGACTCAGCTCAATTTTTAAAGATTTCAAAATGTGGGAAACTGTACTTCGTAGAACCACTAACATAAAGACATACTGGGTGTGCGGTGGATAGCCTCTCTTTTTCTTAGCAGACCCCAGCAATTTTATTCTTGAGTCTTCCCCCCACCTCCCCACCCCCACAGCTCATCCTGCAGAGAAATACCTGCGACTCTTTCACTAGGATGTACTCCTTCTTCTATGGTAGGCTGCCTTCTAGCATAGACCCCAAGGCCTGTTATAAATGTTCAGAAAATGAAATTTTCCTTTTCTCCTCAGGGAGAGGAAACTTGACTGAATTTCCAAATTTTAGCAGTGCGTGTTCCCCATTAGCATGGTTCCATGGTGACGTGTAGTCCTGTGTTGCTAGAGGTAGTGAGCGTAAAGGGATTTCAGACACATTGGTGGACTGAACTCAGCACTCAAGTTTTAAAAGTGTTCTCCAATTTGTATATAAGAATTATGTTCTAGTCACATATTTTTGGAAACACCTTCATATGTAACTAATGAACATTTCTTTGTGCCTTGAAAAAAGCATCTATACAGTAGCTGAATTTTGACTTCTAGTACACATTCATTTTTCTCTTTTTTCTCCATTCTCCATCATTCATCAATTGCTTGAAATATGATTATAATACCTGCTTACTGCACCAATTCCCCAAAAAATATAATCAAAAGTGAAATTGATAGTCTCTTTTTTTTTCTTTTTTTCCCCCTGTTGTTTAAACTCCCAGGGATGCAAATACTCGGCCTGAGAGTATGCATATTAGAAAACTTAATATTACTGATTTTAATTTCTAGAATATAATAAAAATGTACACTTTCTCCACTAATGAGAGTGCCAGTTTCTCTAGGTTTATGATTACCATTGAATGCTATCACACTTTTATATTGTCATCAATAAGCAAATCAATTGATGTTTTATTTTAATTTGGATTTCCCTATTTGCTATTGATGTGGTATATTTTTATTGTTTACTGATCATTTGGGTTTCCTTGTGTGATTTGCCTACTCTCATTTTTGACCCATTTTAGATGGCCTTTTTCTTACTGACTTCAAGAACACTTTATATATTTAATAATAATAATAAACTGTTTACTATTTAAATTGACTCTGGCTTTAAGTGCTCTATAAGTATTAACCCATCTAACAACCCTAGGCACAATTTTATAGGTAAGGAAACTGAGGCAGAGAAAGGTTAAATAATGTATCTGAGGTCACAACTAGTAAGTGGTCAAACTGGCGTTCATATGAAGGTGACAACATCATGCTCGAAGTCCTGTACTATGAGCCACACAGCTGGGGTTGGGGGTTGGGTAGGTCATTGTGTGCCAATAGCGGAGATATGCTCTTGCCTGATCATAGGAGCTTGTGACAGGCATTTTTCAGAGCATGTTGGAAGACAAATGCTTGTATCTAAAGTCTGATAAGAATAAGATCTTCCTCTTTAAAACAAACAAACAAACAAAAACTCTGTCATTTCAAAGTAGATTCTTGATGATATATTTTGTTGAAAGTGAACTGTGGGGGGTTCTGAGAAAGCTGATGAGGCAGGAACTGAATAATGAAAGCAAAGGAGCAGAGGGGAAATGTTTTTAACTCATACTAGACACTGAGGGTCTTACATTCTTTAACAAAGTGAGTTTAAAAAATAGTATAAGAATGACTGTTATTTGTAGTTTGTTTAAGTTAACTGTTTAGGTAGTTTTCATTATGTTAGCTACTCTTAATTAATCCCTTTGAGGTCTGTATAAATTTCTCCCCAACTCCCTACTAAGGATTGTTACAGAATAGATAGGTGTATAACTGTTATGATAGTTATTTTTACAAATTCAGGTGTGCCAGAAATATAACATATATTTTTTTAATGCCTCCATTGAGTTTTATTTTTGGAGCCTGCATGTTGTCCAATGGCAACATTACAAATCTTAACTATTAGAGATAAACCCAGGCATCTTGGTTTTTTTAAAAAATGATTTATTCTACTGTTCTTGACAGAGACAGAGAGAGACAAAGACAGAAAGAGACAGAGAGAAGGGGGAGGGCCAGAGCAGTCTCCATAGTTGTATGTTATCGGTTTTTGACATGGTTTTGATTGACACAGGTGGGCAGGGGCCTCACAGGACAAAAACTAGGCTGGGGACCTTGGTCCCTGGGGCTTCAAAGTGAGCGTTCAACCTGCTGAGTCATCTCAGCTTCCCTTCATCTCAGATTTGAACTGATTTAATTCAGAATTTTCCTCTTTAACCTTTTGCCAAGAACTGTTCAAAGTTCTCGGGGCTTTGGAGCAGGGAGTTGAGAAAGAGATGTAGCTCAGGGCCATTTTTTCTTCTAAGTGGGTATCCCCAAGACACTACAATTCTGTCTGATCCTTGGACATGGCCAGATCTACTCACTGAAATCTTCTGTGACATTTGTTATGGGTTTCATTGTGTGTTCCAAAAAGATATCTTGAAGTTCTAATGCCCAGTAGCTCAGAATGTGACCTTATTTGGCAGTAGGGTTATAGCAGATATAACGAGTTAAGATGGAGTTCATCCTGGAGCCGGGTGGACCCAATGTGATTGGTGTCTTATAAGCAGACAATGTGATGAGATGACGGGAGAGGCGAAAGCCATTTTCCAATGCAGGCAAAGACTGGAGTGATGCAGCTGTCAGCCCACGATCGCTGATGACACCAGAGCTGAGAGCAAGGCGTGAAACACATTCTCCCGTAGAACTTTTGAGAGAGGATGGAACCTGTGACATCTTCATTGTGGACTTCTAGCCTCTAGAACTTCAAAAGAATACATTTCTGTTGCTATAAGCCACCAAGGTTGTGGATTGTTACGGCAGCCTTAAGAAACTCATATAGCATCCAAACTCATGCTATTTCTGTGACATTCTTCTTAGCCCGCCTGCCCACTTGCATTGAGAGGGATCTTCGCTCCACTCTGGTCACTTGGGAAAATGTTTGGCTGCCTCCAGTGGCCTGTGAAACTGCTCGTCTGCCAAAGCACGTCCTGTAGCTTTTTTGCACGACTCCGCGGCCGGGGTGTCGTGGACACTGTCCGAAGTGCTTGCCGATGTCCAGGGCTACTATATAGGAAACAAGGCTTATGTTCTTACTGTTCCTGGGTCCCAGAACTGTTCTGGGAGTATTATAATTCTCTTAGGCCTTGGGGCTCCCCTATGGGTAAGGATATGGGGACTCCCTCCTGAATGTGTCCCACAACTGTATGTCCTCATATTTCTTTTCTTTCTAAGCCTTTTCTATCCCTACTTAGAATTCCTGCACATTCCTCATAGTCCTACTCTCTGGAGCTCCTAGAAATTTTTTTGGATTTTTATATGGTCTGGGTAAACAGAAAAGAATTGTCTCCACAATTGGGGTCTATCAGATTTTATCCTTGAACTTTCTATCTGATGTCTGGCAGATGTAAAAATCTAGAGTTTGCTATCTTTGTTCTCTGTTCTTCTGTGTTCCTTATGGCATTCCCTCTTAGACAGCAGGGACTTCAGTCTGTATTGGAATAGGAGAGAGTCACTAGTAAAGGAAAAGTAAGGGGACATAAGACCTAAAACTTCTAAACTCCTAAAAGATAACAGGGCAAAAGCTGCTTGGTGATGACAATGGAAAGGACACCAAAAGTGTAGGCAGAAAATACAAAAATAAACAACTGGGACTACGTTAAAAAAGTATCTTTCTGTACAACAAAGGAAGCAACAGAATAAAGAGGCATAATGGAATGGGAGAGAATATTAGCAAACCATATGTTTGATAAAAGGTTAATATTCAAAATGTATAAGGAACTCCTACAACTGAATAGTAACAAAGCTAAACAAAGTCCAAAACCAAATTGGTAACTTGATTGATAAACAGGCTAAGGATTTAATGGGCATTTCTCCAAAGAACATATACAAATTGTTAATAGGCACGTGAAAAATCTGCAGTGTCCCTAATCATCAGGGAAATGCAAATCAAAACCACAGTGAGATACCACCTCACATCTGTGAGGATAATTATTATTGAAAAACTAAAAGACAAGTGTTGATGAGCATGTGGAGAAGTTGAAACCCTTATGCACTGTTGGTTGGAATGTAAATTGGTGTAGATACTACGAAAAATGGTATGAAGACTCCTCAATAAATTAAAAATAGAACTAGCATATAATCCAGCAATCCCACTTTTGGTTATTTGTCCATAAGAATTGAAATCAGGATCTCAAAGGGATGTTAGACTCCTGTGTTCATTGTGGCACTCACTGTTCACAACTAGCCAAGATGTGGAAACAACCTAAATGTCCTTCAGCAGATGAGTGGATAAAGAAAATGTGACATATACATACAAGGGAATATTGTTCAGCCTTAGAAGGATATTCTGCAGTATGTGACAACATGGATGAATTTGAAAACATAATGCTACGTGAAGTAAGCCCATCATAGAAAGATAAAGACTTCATGATTTTCTTTATATGAGGATCTTAAATAGTAAAATTCATAGAATCAAAGAGTGGAATGTTGGTTGTCAAAGGCGGGGAGAAGGGGAAAATGGGATGTTACTAGTGAACACGCATGAAGTTTCAGTTCCGCAAGATGAATCAGCTCTAGAGGTCTGCTGTACAGTGTTATACCTAGTGTGTATTGTACACTGAAGTTTTATGAAGGGGTTAGATCTTATGTTAAGAGTTATTACCATAATAAAATAAAAAAAATTAAAAAGGATGAGTGCAGGAAATTCTCACATACTAATATTTCATGATGTAATTCTGTTTCAAACAGCTAAGGTAGATTCATAAGTATTAGCTGTACATTGGGGTGAAAGTCTAAAGCTCCTCATGGGTGCAGACACCCAAGCTACATACATCCCTTAGAGTAGGGGTGTCTAATCTTGTGGCTTCCCTGGGCCACACTGGAAGAAGAATTGTCTTGGGCCACACATAAAATGCATTATCACTGACGATAGCTGCTGAGCTAAAAAAAAAAAAAGTAAATAAATACAATAACAATCACACACAATCTCGTAATGTTTTAAGAAAATTTACAAATTTGTGTTGGGCCACATTCAAAGCCTTCCTGGGCCACATGCAGCCCATGGGCTGTGGGTTGGACAACCTTGCCTTTGAGAGTGCTACCTTTTAAGGATTATTCCTATCTATTATACTTAGGGTCATATTTAATGAGGTTAAGAGGTGGGAGTATATGCTAGACACTATGACTACCCCTTAATGATGAAATACGAGCCTGCACATTATATTGGCTAATGCTATCATGGATCTTTGCTTCCTTGTCAGCACATATATAAGTTTCTTCCTAACATTTTTGAGAGATTTTTTATATTTGATGTGTGATTCTGGGATCTTTCTGCTGTGACATACTTATTCTTTTATTTTTTCCCTTTACTTGCCTATTCCTTATTGTGTTATACCTCATTATTTCTAGGGAATCATTAGGACCTGGTATCAGTAAGCAAAATAACCTGAAGAGAGTGAGGGTTGTTCAGTGGAGTAAATCAGACAGAGAAAAACAAATGCGGTATGATTTCACTTACATGTGGAATCTAAAGAACAGGATAAATGAACAATGAAAATAGAGACAAACTCATAGATACAGAGAACATTTTGATGGTGGCCAGATGGGAGGGAGGTTAGGAGGATGAGTGAAAAAAGAAAGAGATTAAGAGATACAAACTGATAGTTACAAAACAGTAATGGGGATGTAAAGTACAGCATAAGGAATACAATTGACAATACTGCAATATCTATGTATGTTGTCAGATGGGTACTAGATTTATCGGGGTGATCACTCTGTAAGTTATATAAATGTCTAATCATCATGTTGTACATATGAAACCAATGTAATATTGTACACCAACTGAAAATGAAGAATAAATTATTAACAAAACAATTGAGAAGTATACTAAAGTTATGAATCATAGATTTGTACTATTAATTTTTACAATGAAGAAATACAAGTATATAAATCTTTTACTTTCAAATGTGTAATTAAAATCTTATACACTGAAAAAAAACCCAAAAACAAAACCGGAGAAAGACCATCATATCATAGCTCGAATGCCTAGCCACATGGAGAGCCTACCTATAGTAGAAACTCTAGGGGGTGGTCCTAGGTTTCCGGTCTTCCAGCCCAGGTGCCAGATGCGTGTGACCCAGAGTCTGGATGATTTCAGTTCCCAACCATTTGAGTCCCCCACTCCCCCTGCAGCCCTATGATCTTTACTGAAACCTCAGTTACGTCAGAGCAGAGACAAGCTGATCCTATTGAGTCTGTTTCAAATTCACAGACCCGAAATTGGGGGATAATTTGTTGCACAGTGATATCACCTGGAAAATAAATTTAGCAACAGTCTTGCCAGCTTTACTCACTTTCATGATCATTTTTAGCCAAAAGTTTTGTTTTTCATATTTTCTTTATCTTGGCATTTTCTTTTACAAGTGTGAATAAGTGTATTTCCAGAAGTTAAAGATCTGTATGTTGGTGACTTCTGAATATATTTTTGTTTATATATTTTTAATTTTTTCTTACATATATTTGAATACACTCCCTGAAAAGTAGTGATAACCAGAGAGATGTAAATATATTTTCACAACCAAATGTTGTGATTCAATTTTAGTTTGTCATGTTGTCATTTTTTTCCTTTGTGATGGTTTCTAGTTCCTTGAAAAGTAAAGTCATTTCTCTAAAGACTTGAGTCCTGACCATTTTATACATTCAGTTTTGATATTTCAGTTGTTCAACTCATCTGGAGCTTTGGTAATTGGTGGATAGTTCACATTTATCCTCCCAGTATTTAAGTAAATATACTACTTGTCCCCTTATTGTTAGGAAATTACTTTATCAGAGTTTGATGTTATTTGTGGGATGGGTCTCATTGAACTAGTCCTCTTTCATGAGCTTTGTATTTTTCTTCTTGGAGTAGCATCACAATATTTTGGTTATTGCTGCTTTCTTGAAGGTTTATACTTTCCTCACTGTCTCTTTAATTTTTTTTTTCCAATTTTGCTCTTGTTTACTTCCAAATGAATTTTGAAATTCATTCTTTTAAGAAACAAAACACCACCTTGAGTTAATTTATAGGTACATACAATGTAAATCAATCTAAAACCTGACACTTCAAATATTAACACGTTGCATCTGGCGAGGTTTAAATCCCTCATACCCCTCTGTTCCAGCAGGTATTTTTAGTGAGACCACGTTGAAATGAACTCTTCTCTTTAAAATGCTATTGCTTCCATATTATTTATAACTTTTCAATGAAATTTTTGTACTTACGTAAATTTATCCATTGATAATATTTGCTCATTATATATCAACCAAACTTAATTAATTAAATAAATCTTGCAAAAAATAAAAGGTCAAGTGTAAAAACGAGAATTCTCGTTACCCGTCCTTAATGCATGGCTCAGAAAAAATGAAGATTCTTGTGATTCGTATGCAATGTGTTAAGACGCAAAGATAGAAATACAACTATATATAATAGAATAACTAAGTAAAGGTGTTCCATTCACATTTTATCTAAAATTATAATAAAAAGAGGAGGAAAAAGGAGTAAGTGGAGAAGTATATTTGAAGAAGGAACAGAATGTTACAATGTGGGGTGACAAGAAAAAGGATGGCAAATCAGTGGAGCTGAAAGTAGTGCAGGCAGAAGCACTGTTAATGTAAGAGGTTGGTGATGGGAGGTGGGAGGAGGTGTGGGGATGAGCAGGTGTCTGACCATGGAGGTCCCTTAGCTTAGCTATATTCAGAAGTCCCCTAGAAGAAAGGCTTCAGAGAAGGAAATTCAGAGATCAAGAAGGTTGTCTGTAAAAGGGCAGTGAGAATGAGGGAAGTAGTCAGCATATGACATGTCTCTGTGTTGGCCTTTTTTAAATATGGGAGGAGTTTGGGCCAGTCTGAATGCTAAAAGGAAGGTGATCATAAAAAGGGAAAAGTTGAAGATTTTGAGAGACCAGTTTTAGGAAACTGATTTCTAGTTTCTGATTTACTAGACATTGAAGTCAGTTTAGCTGCACAGACCAAGGTTGGGTGACCTTAAGATATAACTTTTTAGCTCTTAAAAAAAGAATATGATGAGTTAAAATAAGTCATATGTATTAAAATGCATAAATATGTAATTTCTCCTTTTTGGAGTGTCTAATTAAGAATAGTTTAATCTAACATGAATGCAATTAGAAGCTACAATGTTTAAATTAAGAGGAAATATTTTGAATGTCTATTGTCCTGTGGAGGCAAATAACTACATTTAAAATATGCATCCTTGCACTTGACATACTTATTCATTTTACTCAAAATGTAAATGCTTTAACAAATGTTGCAAACGTAGAGACATGAATTGACATCAAAGAGCAAACACCTTACAAATGGCAACAAGAGACCAGTTGTATTGAAGATGTCTGATACGGCTTCGTGTCTGTATTAATAATAAAATATTTTTATGTGCTGTTTCTCCTCATGGAAAACCCTCCTGTCCTCATTCATATACAGATATGAATGCCTGTGCGCCTCCCAGAAGCTGTTTCTGGAACTGATTTGTTGAGAAAATGTACTCTTTCTAACCATCCTTTTATACAGATGCACTCTTTGCTATTTTTACCCCTGGAGTCCTGGATATTTCAGTGGTTTTGATAGAGTAGATCAGACACACGGTTGCTCCGGAGTGTTTAAACATACATTATTGATTCTATCTTTTGAAGGTAAAAATGCTTTCAGAAGAAACTTGGAAAACAAGTCTACATCGACTGAATTTAAAGACCGATAGAAGTCCCTGGATAGGGTTTCCACAGCAACAATTTGAATGTTGGCGATTTCTTTGCACGGAACAGGTAATTAATGGCTTCACTGATTCAAGAAGATTTTTTTGGAAGCTACCATGCGCCAGGTAGCTGAGAAGCAAAAAGAATTAGGCCAAATCTGTCTTGTTCACAGCTCTTCCTCTTCTATCCTGCTGCTACCAGAGTTCACTGTCTACTCAGGGTGCCCGGCAACTAAAGAGTTGTCAAAATAATGCAATACGTGCAAAATAAATGTGGGAAAATGGAACTTTGGAGTTGCGGAAAAAAAGAAGTGAAATGTATCTGTTGGGATTGAACGCTGAGAAGAAGGGTTTTATCACCTGATGATGCAGTAAAGAAAAGGCATTGAAGTTTTATCTTCCAGAATGACCTTTGCTGGTGGGATGTATTGAGGGTTTGGCAGGGTGGGAGGATGGCATGGATAGGAGGAAGGAAGTGTTTCCTTTTCAGAGGAAATACTGTGTCCAGGCAAGGAACTGGGTTAGGACATGTTGTTCGGAGTATTCTTTGTGGCTTTCTGTCTTGTATGACAGAAGGACAAAATGTGTTGAGAAAGCAGCAAGTAATTACGCTGGATGAGCAGATAGAGATGAGTAACTGTTTTCAGGAGATCATAAGGAGTTTGAATTTACATGATAGTTGGTGGGAAACGTTGACTGCTCAACGATTTCTATCAAACAGAAACAAGAACATCAGGATTGTCACGACGAGGCATCATAGGCCTTCTCTGACAAAAAGTGATCATTATTTTTCTTTCTCTCAGCTCTCAAAAAATGCAATTGTCCAAAAGGCATTGCAGGCGGCTGTTTCTTCCGTGAGGCTGGGAGATACCCCCTTGTAACTTCTTGTGGCATTTCATAATTTTTGTCACCGTGACATAATGTCACATGCTAAATCTCACAGTTTTTGATTAAATTTCATTCCTCTTGTTATATGCTCTTGGAGAGGAGGACCTCCTATCAGCAGTTTTTAATTCACTTGAAGGCAGTTTTAAGTTATAGCTTTTGGATTTTCCGCTTCACACTGAATACATCCAGCTCACCTAATTTTTTCCCCCATGACTCCTACCTTACAATCTTTTAAGCCATTTTAGTTGTTATTTTCCTGGATCTTTTCCAGTTTCTTGACATCTTCCTTACATATTGTAAAATAAAAAGGTAACATAGTGTTTTAAAAAGACTCTAAGTGATGTTAAACCTGCTATAAAAACTACTCTTGGTCATTTTACATTATACTACTCTTAGGATAGCCTAGTGTCGTGTTAGGATTTTTTAAAGGCAACTTTTCATTGGTGGAAGATACAATTATTTTTTGATGTTTTGCTCATCCTTTTTCCTTTTCTATGCAGTTAAAGATATTTTTAGAGCAGTCCTGGTAAGTTCTTTTTTGTTGTTGATGGGTAATTTCTCTATCAGTTTTTAAACTACCAACCCCCACCCTCAGCTTTATTGAGGTATAAATGTCAGATAAAATTGTAAGATGTTAAAAGTTTACAACCTGATGATTTGATATATGTATACATTGTAAAGGAATTGCACCATTGTTTAAACCGTATTCTTATCTCAGGTAACAAGGTATAATGGAAAGAGGATTGTTTGGAGAGATTGGAGTTCAAACCATGTTTCTGTAAGATGTATGGGAAAGAAGCAAATTAGATTAAAAAAAGTTGTCCCAGGGTAATTATGGGACATTCTCAAAAGTGTCCAAAAATGGATGTCCACCTGCTTGGTTACTCTGGGATATGTCAGTTACCCTGCCAGGGTGCCTCTCATTGGTAAAAAGGGTACAACAATATCCAGCCAATACAATTGTTCAGAAATTTAAATATTAAAAAAGTTAAAATTGCTAGCATGAAGCATGATACAAAATAAATACTTCCATTAAATAGATCCTTTCCTATTTAACTCTTCCCTTTTTATAAAAATTATTAAACCTTCCCTCAGAATAAGTGGAATCTGTACACTTAAATTTTCTAAATATCTGAGATGAAAAAATTTCCATCTAAATAACATGACCCTGAAGTTAATGCTTACAGATGTCAGTTGGAAGTTTAATGAACATCTTTGTTGTATCCATAATCCATGTTGTTACTAATGACATTGCATAGTACAGACTTGCATGTACGATGGCTTGAGTTGTCCTTTAGCTTGATATATAATCAGTGATAATGACCCCATATTCAGACGAGCCTCCAGTTTTTAGGTGTAATTGCATTAAAATAGGATTTCACCATGTGCATTCTGACAAATACTTTTCTCTATGGATATTATGAAGGGGGATAAGTGTTGTGATCAAATAAATGGACAGTTAAGAAAATCCTTTAAGTTATTTTATAGATTTAGAAATGGGGAACACTGGAATAAACAAAGTAAAAGATGTTTCTGCTTTGCAGAATTTCCCAGAGAGTTTAGTGTACTCATCTATGATGTAAATCTGAAGAGTATATTGTAGTACATAGCATTTATAAAATAACTAATTGAACTTGTATCTTTTCTTCCTAGGGAGCTCCTCAAGAATGAATAGAAAACACTTGGAAAACATCAAGTGACTGATAGCTCAGTTTATCATGTTTTCTAATCACAGCAGAATGTTCATTTATTCATTCAGCAAACATGTATTTGGCCCATATCAGGTATTGACTGAGTGCTTTGTGTTTAAGTAGCACCTCAAACCTCATTATATCACACAATTATAGTTTAATATTTGCAAAGCTATTAAAGTGGTAATTCAAAAATATAAATATAGGAGACGTCATCAAGATGGTGGTGTGAGAGGAGCTCTTGAAACCTCTCCTGGAAAGACAACAATTTAAACTAAAATCCAACCAGAGAATCCCTCAGTAGCACACAGCCTCGCATGAGAGACCCAAGAAAATTCCTAAAGCTGGAGAAACAGAGGCAAGTGAGAGAGAAAGAAAGGAAGCCATGCGGGGACACGCCCCAGAGCATGACCCGGAGACCCACCCAGTGACCGACCCAGAGGCTGAGCCGAGTCCAGCAGAGGAGAGACTGATGGACGTAGGAGCTGGGGGTGCGGGTCCAGGAGCAGAACAACGCTGGGCAGGTGGGAGGCCTGGAACAGACAGAGGCGGAGGTGCAGACGCCAGAGCGCGGGGTGGAAGGAGAAAGCGGGCCCAGCTGGCAGTGGTGAGAGGCCCCGGTGGGAGGGTGAGGGGAGCAGCCAGGGTGAGGGGAGGGCGGCCAGAACGTGGGGCAGGAGGCCAGAGCGAGTCCCCAGCAGCAGCCAGAGATCCGTGCGAGGGACTGGAGTGAAGATCCGGCTGCCGGCGCTGGAGTTGGGTGGCTGGAGCTGGGGGCTGGCAACTGAAGCTGAAGGCAGGTGTTCCTGTGGCTGGAGCACCGACACTAGGAGTGTATTGGCAGCTGAGGTGCAGAGTGGCCCTCAGTAAAGTGAGGCCACAACCAGAGAACTGTGTGGCCTTGGACAGAGAGCCTGGTGGCTTCCCCTTGCTGTTTCCCAGGGCTCGCCCTGCAGGCCTCGCCCAGGGTGGACCTTCAGTGAGCTGCTGCTGGAAAGCTGCCATTACCCTGTGACGCAATCATACCTGTGCCTTTCCCAACAAATCCCACCCCTACTCTTCCCGCTGAAGCCAGCAGAGGGAAGCCGCCATTGCCCTGTGAAGCAAACAGACCTGCACCTTTTCGAACAAGCCCTGCTCCTACCTGTCCTGCTGAAGCCAGCAGAGGGATTTAGGTGTGGCAGCTTTTGACAGCAGTGGGATCTCAGAGGCACAGAATACCATAGCCCACTATACCTTCCCAAAGAGGAAGCATACAGAGACCAGGGCAATTGAGTCAAAGAAAAGACCATCTCCTAGGAAGCCTACCACTGTGAGAAAGCAAAATAAATAAAAGGAAGTATTATAAGACACTAACAACAGCGAGGAAGTAAAAGAAAGACACTTTCACATTTACAAAGGGAAAATTTCTCATGAATAGGAAACAAAATCCTCCAGCAGCGATGAATACCCCTTTGAAAAAAGGCGCTCAGAAAGAAAGAGAAAAATCTCCAGAAAAGGAACTTGAAGATATGGAGTTATATGAGCTAAATGACAAAGAATTCAAGGTTGCAATTATGAAAATACTCAGAGATCAGAGAAAGCTGTCAGAGTACACAGAAGGAGCTAAGTGATCTCAGAAAAGAAATGGAATCTATGAAAAAGATGCAAATAGAAATTCTGGAGATAAACAACACAATAAAAGAAATGAAAAATGAAATAGCTAGCAAAGGAAGCAGAACTAACCAGATAGAGGAAAGAATTAGTGAAATCAAAGACAAAAATTTGGAAATGTCACAGAAGGAAGAAGAGAGCGATCTAAAAGCTAAAAGAAATGAATGATATCTACAAGAACTATTTGACTCCATTGGAAGAAATAATATAAAAATAATAGGTATTCCAGAGGGAGCAGAGGACAAGATGGGCACAGAGAATCTCCTCAGACAAATAGTAGATGAGAATTTCCGAAATCTATGGCAAGAACTGGAACCTCAAGTTCAAGGAGGAAACAGGACCTCTAGCTACTTGAATCCAAACAGACCCTCTCCAAGGCACATTATACTGAAGTTGTCAAAGGTCAAAGACAAAGAAAGGATTCTCAAGGCAGCCAGAACAAAGAACACCATAATCTATAAAGGAAAGCCCATCAGACTATCATCAGATTTCTCAACAGAAACTCTACAAGCCAGAAAGGAAAGGAAGGGAACAACGTATTTAAAATATTTAAGGAGAAAATTACCAGCCAAGAATCCTATACCCAGCAAAATTATCCTTTAGATATGAAGGAGAAATAAAGACCTTTGCAGACATACAAAAACTGAAGGAATTCTCCAGCACAAGGCCAGCATTTGAAGAAATACTGAAGGAGGCGATTGGACCTGAAATAGAAAGTAAAAGTAAATAGGGATAAACTGGAACAACAAAAATATTAAAAGGGGAGGAAGCAAAGACTTAAGTTTCCAAAGAGAATGAAGATAAGAAACATCCTGAAGAAAAGGAACCACTGGATATATGAAATTTTTTTTAATATAAAGTTTATGGTAACCACTGAAAAAGAATCTAGAACTGGGACACAGAGAAACAAAAGACGAGAATACAGAAAAAATAGTTATAAACACCATCAAAGTAAAATAATCAATGGGAAGTAAAAAGCAAAGAAGCAATCAAAAAATAAAAAGAGCTATCAGGAAACAAAAGATAAAATGGCTACAGGAAATCCTCATATATCAATCATCACCCTAAATGTAAATGGACTGAACTCATCAATAAAAAGACACAGAGTAGCAAACTGGATTAAAGAACAAAAAACCAACCTTATGCTGTTTACAAGAGACACACCTCAGCCACAAGGATAAATGCAGACTCAAGGTGAAAGGGTGGAAAAAAATACTCCAAGCAAATGTCACCCAGAGAAAAGCAGGTGTAGCCATACTTGTATCTGACAAAGCAGACTTCAGGATCAAAAAGATAATAAGAGACAAAAATGGACATTTCATAATGATAAAGGGGACAATACAACAAGAAGATATTATACTTATTAATATATATGCCCCCAACCAAGCACCAAAATTTACAAAGCAACTACTAACAGATCTAAAAGGAGAAAATGACAAAAACTTATAGTAGGGGATTAAACACCCATTGACAGCCATGGACAGATCGTCCAAACAGAAAATAAGCAAAAAAATATCAGCTTTAAATGATACATTATAGCAACTGGACATAATTGACATTTATAGGACACTTCATCCTGAAACACAGGACTATACATTCCTTTCCAGTGCACATGGAATGTTTTCAAGGATAGACCACATGTTGGGACACAAAGCTAGCCTCAGCAAATTTAAGAAGATCGAAATCATACCAAGTGTATTCTCCAATCACAAAGTTTTGAAATTGGAGATCAACCAAAAGAAGAAAGCAGAAAAAACCACATATACATTTAGATTAAACAACATGTTATTGAAAAATGACAGGATCAAAAAAGAAATAAAAGAAGAGATTAAAAAATACATAGAAACAAATGACAATGAAAACACAACATACCAAAATTACTGGGATACAGCAAAAGCAGTAATAAGAGGCAAATTTATATCCCTACAGGCCTTTCTCAAGAAACAAGAAAAATTACAAGTAAACAACCTAATGTCACATTTTCAAGAACTAGAGAAAGAAGAACAAAGAACACCCAAAGCCAGCAGAAGGAAGGAAACAATATAAATTAAAGCAGAAGTAAATGAAATAAAGAAAAAAAGAAAAAGAAAAAATTAATACAACAAAGAGCTGGTTCTTTGAAAAAATTAATAAAATTGACAACCCCCTGGCTAGACTCACCAAGAGAAAAAGAGAACACACACAAATAATCCAGATTAGAAATGAAAGAGGGGAAATTACAACTGATACCACAGAAATTCAAAGGATCATATAAGAATACTATGAAGGACTATATGCCACCAAATTTTGCAACCTAGAGGAAATGGACAAGTTTTTAAAATCTACTTAGACTGAATCAAGAACAACTGGATAACCTAAACAAACCAATCAACAGTAAGGAAATCGAAACAATCATCCAAAACCTTCCCAAAACCAAGAGTCCAGGACCAGATGGTCTCGCTAAGGAATTTTACCAGGCAATTCTTCCCAACTCATTCTATGAGGCCAACATTACCCTAATACCAGAGCCTGGGAAGGGCATCACAAAAAAAGAAAACTATAG
>PVKE010023484.1:0-24601 GCA_004027555.1 Craseonycteris thonglongyai
CCACAGTATATTTTTTGATCCTTTATCAAAAATAATCTGTCCATAAATTTGTGGGTTTATTTCTGGGTTTTCAATTCTATTCCATTGGTCCATGTGCCTGTTTTTCTGCCAGTACCAAGCTTTGACAGCTTTTTGCAATGTTTTTATTACTAGTTTTACTTGTTACTGGCTGTTCTGACCTCTCTTCATCAGTGACACTCTTGCCTCAAAAAAATTTTTAATCCATTTGTACACTGCCATTTTCTTCATAGCATTATCTCTATACTCTTGGACTAACATGTTCCTGGTTTCACTTCCACTCTTGCCAAGATTATTAAGAAATTTAATGTTTGTTAGTTGATCTCATTCAAGCTCTGACATTCTTGCGATGGCACACAAAATCATTCAAGAACAATAATGAATGCCACTCAATAAGACACCACCGCATGTTGACATGAAAAAAGCTATAAAACCCTGATATACCAAGTTTTGGAAACCTTAATGAGTTGTTTGTACAGTGTTGCCAACTTAAGCACATGATCGTGAGTTTTCAAACTTTATTGTCAGAACTTGTGTGCAATCTTACTTCTTTTTCCTCTTCTGTTTCCAAGAGAAAATGTGTTTGCTCTTCTATGTCAGTTCAATCCTTAAACCTATGATTTTATCAGGAGCTTTGCTCTTTCCTTTATCATCAATTGGCTTTTATCTATTAACATAAACACACTCAAATCTTAAAATAAACACTTTCCTAACCCCCACTTTTCATGCTTCTATCTAGTTACTAATTCATTAGTAATTTTATTTCATTTAGTTAAGTAAATTAGTTTACTTAATTTGTGATATCATTGTGCTAGGCTCTAGAGACATGTTGATGAGAAAAACATAAAATAATATATAGACATGGTATATACTTATCAAGTAATAACAGTAGTAGATATCCAGTGTGGTACAACTGTGATAAGTGTTTTAAAAGTAAAATAGTGCTTTAAAAAGAATTCTTATCCTTTAGGCCCTGACATAATTTGGAAATTCAGGGAAGGTGTCCTTAAAGAAGTAATATGCTCTGAAGCAATGAATGTGGAGGGGTAAATTTTCAGATGCAGGGAACAGCATATGCAAATCCATGTCAGAGAATCCAGGGGAAGCTGGGATGGCTCAGCGGGTTAAGCGCCCACTTTGAAACCCTGGGGACCGAGGATCGATTCCCAGCCTTGGCCCATGCGGACCCACATGCTGAACTGGGGTGTGCCCCCAGTTCAATTCTTGCCGGGAACTATGTGGGAGGCTCCCGGCCCAGTTCCTGCCCTGAGCAGCGCTGTGCCCACCTGTGGAGTGAAACTATATGGAAAACTAATGTCAACTATGGAGACTGCTCTGGGCCCTCCCCCTTCTCTCTGTCTCTCTTTGTCTCTGTTTCTCTCTGTCAAAAATCAATAAAATAAATCTTAAAAAAAAAAGAGAGAATCCTACAGCTATGCAAATGAGGTGGAGAAGGAAAAGGAATATTAGAACAAGAAGTCCAGAGAAGTAGACAGATAGCTCTTTATCTGGAACAAAGAAAGATCACTGTATATTTTAAGACAAAGAATGGCACAATTACCTTTAAGTCCAGAAATATTTACTCTAGCACTGCACATGAAAGAATTAGAGAATAATAGTAGCTGAAGGATAAGCAGTTATTCCAGAGTTCAGAAATTCAGAAAAGATATGAAGGTAGATTAATCTAAAATGGTGGTAGTGATAGGAGCTGATCATAAATCCAGGATAAATTTATGAAGGAAAGTTGAGAGTGCTCGATATGTGACTTCATGTAAGAGGGAGATATCAAGGTTGATGCCCATTTTTCTGGCATTTATAACTGAAAGGATGGAGTTGACTGACTGAGGTGGGACATCCTGGAGAGGACAAAGATAAGAAGGGTAGATGGTCACTGCATGGAGCTGGCTGTCCATGTGTTTATTTTCCACTCTCTTAGCTGCCATTCTCTGTCCTTCTCAGAAGTCCTTCATGGAATCCTGGACAATGAGTAACAACCAGGGAAGTTAGGTGTAGAAAACCTCTTTAATACTGTACAATATTAATTTTTAATGAATGAGTTTGCTCTTTAACACTTGATTAAAGTGAAAGGTAACCAGTAATGGTCCATTTCTCTTTTCCCAATTTTTGTCATATGAGACATAACATGTTTCTTCAAAAACAGCATGCAAGATGCCTGGTGATAAAGCACCTCATACACAAGCAACTGACCATATCTGACCCAGTCTGGTCTTAGCTAGTGATGGTAGAAGTATTTAATGCCACTACATTTGTTGTACCACTTATGTCTATATGGTACTTGAAATGCACAGAGCTACTAGATTATGAATCAGTACAAAACTTAGAAAATTAAAGTTTACATGCAGATAAAATATGTGTGAGGAAGAGAGGCTGAGAAATTCTTTATCGTGTATGGAAAGTAGTTTAAATGTTCTTATTATAGTGGAAAATTTTTAAAAATCTTATGATGTAGTATACATCTCTTTATTTTATTGTTGAATAGTGCTTTTTATTTTGCAATAATTTCAGCAACAAAGAGCTAAATTAAAAGTTCATGATAATAAACAATTAAGTATTAAATTTCTGTTTCTCAAGAAGTCTAGGATGACCACATAACAATCTCATATTGTGTCCCAGGTGGAAGCAGAGACATGTCTCCCAATCGTCAAACACAACAGTCACTTTTTACATTTCTTTTGTGAAGTTACAGAGCATAATGAAAAGTGACACAATCCCCACAAGCCACTGTGCCATCTGAATAGCTCTCAGGTACACCCAGTCATCCGTATTCTCATTGTTATGGTTTCTTTTCTCTATTTTTGTCCAGGCTTCTTGTATCTACTTAATAAATTATTGCAACACCTCCTCTGATTGGTTTGCTTGCCTTTTCTTACACAGTTTTAGTCAATTATCCTCTTACAGCCAGAGTGCTATCTCTTAAGCCTCATTCAATATACTGACCACAGTGCTTGAAATACTCTTCCTGCCTCATTTATTTTGTTCACATAGCTAACTTGTCCTTGTTGTTCAAGTACAGTATGATATTTAACTACTTCTAGTGAGTCTTCTCTGAACACCCAAATCTGGATAAAATCTTCATTGTTTCTACTGACCCCTGTTATAGACTAAATGTTTATGTCCTCTGACCCACAATCTGTATGTTAAGGCCCTCATACCCATCCCCAATGTGATAGTATTTGGAAGTGGGGCCTTTGTGAAATAATTAAGTTCAGATGAGTTGTGAGGGTGAGGTCCCTATGATGATATTAATACCTTTACAATAATAAGAAAAGACACTAGAGCTCTCTTCTTCTCTGCCATGAAGAGGCCTCACCAGGAACCAGATTATCTGGAACCTTGATTTTAGACTTCCCAGATTCCAAAACTTTGAGAAATACATTTCTGTTGTTTAAGCCATCAGTCAATGGTTTTTCTTATAGCAGCATTACTAATAGCAACAGACTAATAAACTCATTTATGTCTCCTACTATGACACATATCTCTCAGTAGTGCACATACTCTTTACATCTGTGTAGTAGATAGGTAGCAATGTTATTTTCTGATGAGGCTCCTTTTTTACTTTGTCCTTTTCTGCTAACATCCCCCACAATTTTAGAGGGGCAGTCTATTTTAATGTGTCTCCCTCAATTTCCTATATACAGCTCTTCCACCACATAAAAAGTAATAATATCTGTAACTGATCTGTCAGAATGTTTGAGTCAAGGTAAATTTTAGCCTTTCTCCAGAAATTTTTGAGCAGAAACTAAGAAAGATATACCATACTCTTTGGATGCCTAAAGTGAAAGATGAAAAGCATAGGAAATATTTGAAATCACATTTCCTTTCACATAGAGCCAAATACCTGAGAAAGATGGTGTGCTAAAAAGTAAATAAATGAATAAGTATCCCACTCTCTTCATATTTTATTATTAGTGCCTCCAGTTGAATTTGTCCATGAGATCCACCCATGTTTCTAACCTTAGATTCATTGAAGCTCTCCAGCATCAATGTAACATGTTGACACATGTACCACTTGTGTTTAAACTATATCAAGTTAGATTTATAGGCCTTTCTGTTAAAGATATATTAATTTATATATGTTATGTCTTGCTCTTTAAACTATCAACTCTTGACAAGGATAGGTAACCCCAGGACTTAGCACTGTGTCTGGTGTATAGGAAGTGCTCAATAACCACTCTTAATTGAATAAACACACGGGTCATTGATGAAAATCTTAAGCACAACATCTAGCCAAGTGCTCCAGAAATTTCAGCTGCCTGAGACACTGTATACCTACTTTTCAGAGGACCTTTGGGTACTGAGAATGCTCAGCTAGATGTCTAGGACAGAGAATCATTTTAAAGACACATCACTCAAATATGTTTGACTAATTACGTATTATTTAAGTCTGAGTTTAATTCTCCTAACTATTGAGTTAAAAGGATACAGAAAACTCAAAAGACTCTTGCCAGATGTTGTCATAATTTTAATATCCTCACTACCAAGGCTAAAATAGCAAATTTCAGGGATGGCGATGGTATAGAAATTAGGACAAACCTGGTAAATACATTGCCATGAAGTAGGTAATAAAATGTATTGCTTTTAGTAACTATTATGGGGAATATATGATACAGTAAAATGAAATAACTCTAGGTACTGAAAAGAGGTTTATATGGAAAGATAGAGGAAAATTTCAAAACTCAGTTCCCACCAAAGATATGTAGAATATTGATGGCTCTAGTTTAGATAACATCTATATTTCTTAACGAACAAATAGAAAGAATCATATAAAAATGCAGATGGCAGCTAGAAAGAGAGGAAGAAGAAAAAAGGGGGAAATATAGCAGGATAAATGTGGCAGAACACAGTTGTAAATGGCACATATTAGTGAGAATGAGAAACTCAAAATAGTAGCATGTACTTAGTGCAGAAGAATTGGTAACCTTAAATGATTTGCATATCCATTTTACAATAACCCAAGATATTCTAATAATGCCCTTAGGTTTTATTTTTATTTAAATTATTTTTTACTGTCATTAAAGTTAAATGATATAGTAATTTATGTTCAAAGCCATGTGATGAAACAGCTTCAGGCAATTTATTTCTAATCAGTTGGAAGAGCCTTTCTCATTTTTTTTCATGTGAGAGACATTCTTTGTTTCTTCTCATTTTTCACTTTTAGGCTCTTTGACAGTTCTGAGCTTTTTTTCCTGTTGAATTCTGTGTCTACATGATATTACTATTTACGAATAACTTTATTTGAGTCTTATGAGGCTGATTACCTCTGGATAATTGTTGCAAACATTGTATCTTAGTACAAAAAATCAAGTTTTCAATCTAACATTTGAATCAGTGAGATTCTTGTTTTAAAATAAATAAATCAGAGGAAGCAATTGTGGTTTTCATGCAACTTAAAGTTATTGTTGCTTTAAATAAAAAACAAAACAAAAATAAAAGCAGTGGCAATATAAGATTTTGTGTCTAAAAATAAACAAGTAAGCAAAACACTGAGCAATTTTAGGGGGAAAATAGTTGTTCATTGGCCAAGTAAAACCCAAGAAAGAAAAGTAGCATAAACTGGAATGTAACCTACCCTAATACCTCATTAGTACGTAGAATGACATTTTGCAAAGACTACTGGTAAAATTATTCAGTAGTGTGGATTGACATTACTTTGAAAGTTTGAACTTATATGGCAAATCTGTTTAACCTGTTCTATTCCATATCAAAGCTCTTTGATTGTTTTTATACTCCTTGGTTGTATTATACCAGCGTATCCTGAGATTAATAGTTTTATAATCATTTGGTGGATATTATTGCAGTGGGTTCAATTTATAATAAAAATCATACAGCTTACGTTAAAAAAGGCAAAGAACTAAAAAACATTCTTAATCTCTCATATATACCCACCAGATGGGTGAGATGTCTTTAAACCAAAATCTGACATGTTAGTGTTTCTGACAAATGTTCCTTAAATTTGAAAAATAAATTCATGATTGTACGTTAAAACCATCTTTGCAATGTTCATAGGGGCAACGTCCATTACAATATTATTTCTGAATTTTTCACTTGCTGCCACGGGCTGTTCACATTTTCTATATCCATTTGTTACTCCCAGACAGCTTACTTCAGTAAATTAAAGTGGTTGTATAAAAAAATTGCTCTAGTCATGAGTGTCTAGCATTGATGTTATTCAAACTTTTCTAAAAAGCTCAGAAAGTAGAAAAGGATAATGAATTTTTCTTTAGGAATGGCATTAAAAATACATACTGGTTTTTATGTGCTAGCTAGTCAATGTTTTCATAGCTCCATGTTAAGATGTCAAAACCATTAAAAAGAGTTATCTTAGAATCCTCCTACATTCTTGCCAAATTGACCTTTGAAATTCTTTTCTTTGCGGTTATTCTCTGATTATAGGCAGAGTCACTATTCAGTCAAACAATGTGCTTTGGAATATGTGTAAGATATTTAAGGACCTTAGTGTGTACTAGAGAATAACTATGTCTTTGCACATCTCCCGTCCCTCTCAAGAGCACTCTCTTTCTTCACATTTTTCTCATCCATCTTTGATTTCATGGTCATCATTTTCATAATACTCTTTGTCATTATTGCAAACCCTCTTAGTTGACCTTTTTTGTTGCTGTTGTTTGTTTGTTTGTTTTTTGTTTTCCAACTTGTCTGGAATAAGCACATCTTTGAATGGATCCAGTGATCCTTTTCTGCCATGCTTAAACACTTGCGTAACCACCACTACAGGCATGAGGTCAGAGTGATTCCACTCAAAATTCATTATCCCCTCATCCGTACTGGGACTTCCACAACCTTCATTCCTTGGTCTCCCACCTTTCTCGTTCTTAACTTCTCGAATGATCCCATTTCTGTCTATCACTTCAACTGCCACTTACAAATAAATTGTCCTTGCATTGCATGTAAGGATATGTAAAGATCCTCACACTGATCCTCCATGCATATTAAACTGCATGGAGGATCAAGTCTCAAGGAAGCCTCCAAAACATCATCTATAAAAACTGAATTTATTATTATCTCTCCCAAGCAATAAAGTGTTTCATTTTTTTTTCATTTCAGAATAAAGCAAAAGCATTTAACCAGTTATAATAACCATGAATTTAGGAATGATTCTTAGCACCTCTTTTTAAGTCAACAAATCTAGTTATAAAAATATTTATACCCATATACATATTCATATTTATCTATATTTATATATCTATATCTGTATCTGCATCACCTATATCTATCCTTCCATACATCTATATCATCTACATCTTCACTTCCTTACATCAGCATTCCTACTTCTACTCTAACCTGCTATCATCTCTCAGCCAGACCACTGCAAATAAATTTATTCTCTTAACTGGTCCCAACCTCTACTTCGGCAACTTTAAAACGGTTCTTCTCACTGTATACAGATAGAATAATATATTCTATTTTTCTAACATGATCTCTAATGGGCTATGAAATCAGAGCTTTATTTACTTATGTTTCAGCATGATCTCAAACTTCTTTCTGCTTTATTCTCATGGAAAAAAAAAACCTAGCCTTTCTCTGCCGATAGACTTACCTGGCCTTTGTATAGTCAGTTATCTCTCACTGGTGTTCCCTTTCCTCCCCTCTTTATCCAAATAATTTCAGTGTAGCCCTCTATATTTTAACTTAAATGTCAATTCCTGAGATCCTTTCCTGGTCACTCTTACTCACTCTAGGTTCCCATTACAAGCTTTCATAGCATCAGATAACTCTTCTTATCACACTTAATACTCTTGCAAATTGACTTGCATTTGTGTGTCTCCCCACTAGACTATAAGTTTTATATAGGAGCTATGTCTGTTTTATACAGCATTGATTTTTATCTCTTGTCACTAATGGAGTGTTTGGTTAACATGTCTACAAATTGTGTGTATATAGATGGAGAAAGGATTGTTGAAGCTACTAGTAGAGATGTAGTAAGAATATATCTTTATGGTTTGAAGCCTTAATAAATTTCTCTTTTCCTCCAATTTTTCCTGCTCCTCCTCCTTTTCCTCATCTTCCTCCTGGTCCATTAATATTCTCTGAAATCTTTGCCCTGTGCCAGAAATTGTCTTAAGACTTTCCATGAATTAGTCAATAAATGATCTCATTTGTCTCTTCTTAGGAGAAACTGAATCTCACCAAAAAAGAAGACATCAAGGTGGGGCTGTAAATTCAAATCAGTTTTCTGATTCCTGAGCCTGAGGCCATTTCACCTCCCAAATTTACAGGTCTAACTTCTCTTTTTCTTTCGCTCAGAGAACTGTTTTTATTTTTGTCCATGAGAATTAGTGCATATTTTATCATCACTCTGATATAACAAGCTAGTACTTTTAAATAGCACTCACTTATTTTTCCCTTTTATTTTAATTAATTGTTTATGACTTACCTTTCTCCTTGAAGCAGTTACTAAGTCTTGTTCCTCTCTATATCCTCAGTGTATATAATAGTGATTCAAACATGACAGATGGTCAAAATTATTGAAGTGTTATATACCAATTTTTATTAAACTGGGTTTTATGTGTGGAAAAAATAATGATTCTTAAAGAAATCTATATTCCTGGGCTCAACTGGCAGTAAAGTACTATGGAGTCAGAATGAGATACAGCTTAGGCATCTTGTTATTGTAAAGTTCCTGAGATGATCCTAAGCATAGCAAGTTGGGGGAAGAGATGCTGATTAAAATTTGACAGGACTCTACCAGCCTGAGAGTGGAGCCCATAACATGTGACTGCTACACGAACATGTGGATGTGTTTCTGGGTCACAAATCAGTATATTACCATGAAATTCTATGGAGACTAGTGAGAGGAACAGAGAGGCAACTGAGAGGTCTTCTGTTTCAGAATCTGGGAGATTCACTCCCCACTATTTAGTGAACTCTCTGTGACATTTACAAATTAAGTAGTCTGCATTTTAAATCATAGATAGAACAAAAGATAATGTAAAGATTTTATTAACATACTCTATTTTTCAAATTTGAAATTATTCTAGAGATGATATTTGGGGTGCATTCTCTCTTTAAATAATGTCCTTTTAAAATTCAAATGTTAATTTGCACTAATTAGTCTTAAAATTCTCACTTTAAATAATGTTCTTCAGCATCTGATCTAGTGTCAGTGTCTCATTGCCGAAGTGCCTCGTCCTTAGTGAGACCCATTCCTCTGTAAGCATTGTGTTCCAATATAACACAAAAATACTACATTTCTTTCTCTTAAAGAGCTTGGAAGTGATACTGTATAAATAATATATTAGTTTTCTAGTTGTTAATCTTTTAGTTGTTGTAACACAAGACCACAAATTTAATGGTTTACAATAGCACATATTCTTTATCTTATAGCTGTGGAGATGAGAAGTCCAGAAACAGTTGTTATGGGCTAAAATCAAGGTATCAGCAGGGCTGTGTTCCTTTTAGAGACTCCAAAGGAGAATCAGTTTAGTGCCTTTTCTAGGTTTTATAAGCCACCTGCATTCCTTGGATCTTGATCCTCTTCCAGCAATGGTATCACTCCGGCTTCTGCTTCCATCATTACATCTTCTGCCCTAATTACATGCCCCCTGCCTCTATTTTTATAAGGACTCTTGTGATCAAAGTTGGCCCACCTAGATGATCCGGAATAATCTCCCCATCTGAAAAATCTTTAATGTAATAACATATGCAAAATCCTTTTTTCCATGTAAGGTAAAATATTTACAGACTCTGTGGATTAGATGTCACTGAGAGGCCATTACTAAGCCTATCACAGGTAGTATCTCAATTACAGATTATCTGATGCCCGAACTGCAAATGAAACACAAGAAAACCTAACTTCCCTTTTGTTGCATCCAATTAAAAAAAAAAGGAAATATATTGCACGGATAGGTAAATTATGTTGTGATGAGATATACATTTGGTCTTTGTCCTTGTTTCTGGAACACAGCTTCTAAAACTTTTGGAATATTCTATATAATAAGAGCTATAATGGTAAATTGATATTCTTAACAAAACCCTTTTAATCATACTTGAGTTTATGTTAATGAGGTGACCTTTGGAAAGTATCTAAGGATAAGTAGACTGGCTGACAGGGGAATTACAATGTAATGGGATTGTTGGGTTTTCTATCCCATCCTTATGACATTCAGGGACGGGAGAGGAGCTAGAGGTTCAATCCATTGATAATGGTCAATGATTCCATCAATCATGCCTAGGAAATGAAGCCTCCATGGAACCCAAAAGAATGGAATACAGAGAGCTTCAGGGTTGGTGAACGCACATAGATTGGGAGATAAGGGTGCACTGGTAGAGATCCTGGAAGCTTTCTGCCCTTTCCTCATACCTCGCTCTATGCATTTCTTTCATCTGGTTTTTCCTGAGTTATAGCCCTTTATAACAAACCGGTAATCTAGTAAGTAAAATGTTTCTCTGAATTCTGGGAGCTATTGTAGTAAAACTACAGAACCCAAGGAGTGGATCATTGGAACCTCTGACCTATAGCAGGCTGGTCAGAAGCAGGGAAGTTCTGGATTGCAACTTTTCTCTGAAGGCAGGTGGTCATCATGTAGGATTGAGCCCTCAACCTGTGGGAGCTGATGCTATGTCCAGGTAGATAGTGTCAGAATTGAGTTGAAGTATAGTACACCCAGCTTGTATCTCAGAATTGTGCAGAAGTGTTCGGGGAAAAAAACCATACATTGGAATTGAGTGTAGAATATGAAATGGATGAATAGATGGATAGATGATAGATAGATAGATAGATAGATAGATAGATAGATAGATGATAGATAGATAATAGCCAGGCACATATATAGAGTTTAGAAATTTCCCAAATCAACGTGAACTATTAAGTCATATAGAACTCTTGAGGGTCTAGAAAGGTCTCAGTCAAAATGATCAAAAATGACCATTGAGGCTTCAGAAATCTCATGAGAGAGTTTCTCTGTGTACACAGTGAACTTCTTTCCAAAGAGGCAAAGGCTCCTAATTTCAGACACACACACTCTAATTTTATAACATTAGGATAACTATCTTTTATAGACATCTGTTGTTGTTTTTTTTTTTTTTTTAGTTATCTAAAGCACAGTTCTTTAAGAACAGGTGTGGTGGAGAGTAATATATCTCCCAATTTGTCAGGTAACTAAAGGTCATTGAAAAGAAATCATGAGTCATTGAAAAAAACTTCTTATTTTCTTTACATCCTTGTTTGACAGTGATTAGCATTTTAGACTCGAACTAGTATTTTTTCCTGATTTTTAATTTATTTAAATGTGATGGATTTCCACCTTTTTATTCCATCCCTCTATGAGTACAAAGCCTGAAATTTTAGAATCAGATGGCAAGAGTGAGTAAGAAAAGCCTGGATGTTATTGTGCTCAGAATTTCCGTAAATGTTCTTTGTTTTACTTCTCCTTTAACTTAAATTTTCTTAAAAAAAAAAATTTTTTTAAAGAAAATGATATTTTGAGAAGTCGTGAAGCAGTTATCCTCTTAAATAAGCCAATTAATGTCCTGAAATTCAGACTCTCCTATATGTAGTAATGCTCACTGATGTTGATTTAAATAAAATAAGAAACTATTTATTTGCTTGATTACCTACCTATTTTATTATAAGAGACTGAGCTTTAATCTTTTTTTCTTCTACCTAAGCATGTTCTGGAAATTTATAGAAGAGCCTCTGAAAAGCAGAGTATCCATCGTTATGACAAGTTCTAGAACCATTGCCTCTCTTTCTGGTGAATATGTAAAGAATAGCCTGTCTGTAAGAATGAACAATTTTATAATATTTCTTGATAAATGAGTATGTTTATTAAATTGATAATCACATTTTATCCCAGTTAGCCTATTTTCTTTTCTCTTTGCCTTCAACCCTTCCCCATGGGGCAAACCCATCAACTCATTTTGTACTAATTTTGGTCCAGCATTAGTGTTAACTGATTCCTAATTTTTGCTCTTATAGTGGCTGACATACAAACTAATTGGTGACTACCGAATCTTCTTTATTGGAAATCTACAAAATATATAATCTATGTAGCATTTGCAATCTTCTGTGATTAAAAAAATTTGTCATTTGAAGATTGATGGATTTTAAGAAAAAGACACAATAATGAATTGTATTTGTACCATTGTATTTTAATGATGACATGTATTAAGAAAAATTCATGGAAAAACCATCTTAAGTGAGTCTGTGTGCATACTCCTTGTTTGTAGATCTATTCAGAAAAATGCTTTTAATTCAAACAATCATTTTTCTTTCTTTTAAAACATCATTGTATTTTCAAAGAACCAACACAGCATTTTCTTAGCTGATCAGAGCAACTAATACCTATTTTTTTCACCCACAATACCGATATTTATAAATGTATGCTAAGAATTCATTGTATTTTACCTGAACTTTGAACTCCCACTTAAAATAGGTTAGCCTTTGGGAAATGTAATTTTTTCAAAGAAATCATATTATTAAAATGTTACTTAAATTTTTTAAACATATAAAAATGTTTTATTATTCCCATATTCATATTTAAAATTATGTCCCTAAATATCAGAAGAGCAAAATAAAAAAGATGTGCTAGGATGTTAAGAAAACTTTTGCCCTCTCTCACCTGAGACAGGGCAAACTGTGGCTAAAGCCAACTATGACCTCTATGGTATTGAGTTCACCAGAAGATATTGGAAAAATTTTTTTCACAAAGAGATCCATATACTATGAAGAATGTAGAAGTCATGCACTATATGCTAGTGGAGATCTTTGGTATAAAATATACATATTGGCTTCTACTGAAGGTGCATAATATATAGCTAAGGTACTCATATTCATGAAAAGTAGAAAAAAAACATAGAGCATTATCAGAAGAAAACATTTTATCATTTGTTTCGCTTTACTTTTTAACAAATTCTTACTACACATGACAGACATAGGCTAGAGGATGCTCTTTTCCTAGGGAAGATATCCACCAACTCAAATTATTACCATCTTGTAAACTATAGTACTTACTTCTGAATTTTCAGATGTAATGTGTGGCTGAATAGTAATTTGTCATAAAGAATTCTCATTAGTTAAATCTCCATATGATTACATCGCAAGGCAATTGAAGCGTACCATTGTTTCTGTTCTGTTAATTTGATTGTTTCTTTTGTTTTGTGTAACTATATCTGAGACTTTTGAGATATCTATTCCTGTGAAGACAACAACAAAATTCAAATCTAGGATTGTTGATTACCTTACATTAAAATGGTGAAGGAAGATGGTGCCAAAATATGCCAATGATATATATACACAGTATCATTGTTATACCTTCTACTTTTATTCCTTATCACATAAAAGAAAAAACAAAACAATAACAATATATGTATGTGTATGGATATATATAAGATAGGTGAGTACTCAAGCAAATAGTTTTTATTTCATTTTAGTTTAGTCAGACATTTACTTATTTGTAGTAGCTACCAAAAGGTTAATATAAATGTGTGCTGAGCATTAACCAAGCAGTAGTTTTTAGCTTTATGCACCAAAACCTAACACTATTCACGCATTTTCTTTATTATTATAAATAGAGGTTAGTCAGGAGTACCACTCTTGATTATTAATGAAGAGTAGATTCCAGGTAGTCAATGAATTCCTAGTGTTCTAAGAAAAAGTCAGTAGCAATGAAGTCATTAACTGATTTTTCTAAAATCCAACCAACAGTGAAAAACAACAACAAAAATTCAAACTTCTAAACTTTCAGTCATATAAGCTATAAATATATTATCATTGTAATAGCTAACAAAGACTGAAACTACAGCCTGTTTATTTTGGATGGTAAGAAGAAAATACCATTAAAATAAATAGAATTCACCAATTTTAGAAGTTGGAGTTAAAGGCTAACCATGATAATCCCTTACAATTAGCCATGAAAATGAACTGTTGCCTCTTAGGTCACAAATTATACAGGTTTTATCTGGTGGACATCACCAGAAGAAATTCAACAATCTGAGTTTAAGTTTTAAAAACTTGATTCTTTCTTTTCAGGCATCCAAAATATAGATTAATATAATCATTTTTCTTTTTAAAAAAGTATTGTGGGTATGATTATAATTGTTAGAGACATATACTGGTATTTTTTTTTCTTCAGTGTGATATAATGCATGTCCTCTCAAATAAAGAAATATTTCCACCTTAAAAGATTCACTTGGCAGGCATGACAGTTTCATGTGTAATTCCAATATAGAATGGGAAGATGTTTCAAAAAGTTTTTTTTTAGCAGCTATCAAAGGGAAAATTGCTCTAGACAGTTAAACAGACAGCGAAGACTTTACTGAATGCTATTGTAATAAGGAGAGATGCCAGAGCTCAGCCCGAGCTCAAATCCCAAAAACAAAGGGCTGGAGCTTTTAAAAGAGCTAGAGCGGAGCTTTTTAAAGAAGGTGCAGAGATAGGAGACCATCTGTGTTTGCTAATTGGCCCTACATTATGAAAAAATAAACTTTATCTTATCTTCACGACAAGAGGTAATTTTATAATTTGACGCAAGTTATGTCCACTGAAATTAGGGTCCTACCTTCTCACAGAAATCAGGAGATAGAAACAGGGAGATAATACTATCTCCCTGATCATAACGTTTCAACAGTATGGCTCCTGATCCTTCAGAAAGATAGCGTTGAGTTATAAAACAGGTAAGAGGCTTCACAAAAAGATTTGGAGAAGCCGGGATGGCTCAGTGGGTTAAGTGCTCGCTTTGCAGCGCCCGGGACCAAGGATCGAGTCCCAGCCCTGGCCCGTGCGGACCCATATGCTGAGCTGGGAGCTCCCCCAGTTCAGTTCTCTCTCTGTCTCTGTCTCTGTCTCTCTGTCTCTCTCTCTCTCTCTCAAATAAAAAAAAAAAGAAAAAAAAAAGATTTACATCTTAAAAAGTAATGAAGAGAAAAAATTTGTGGTGACAAGTTTTCTAAAGTAAATGTTCTAAAGGAAGGGTGATAAGGGGCCTAGAGGCAGTTTTGAAAAACCCTGCCCTAAAGTTTGGTCAAGCTGAGGGACACATTAAGGTCATCTTGGTCACATTTCATCTTCCCCCAAAAATCAAATGAAAACAACATTGTGCACAATTTCTGAGAAACTTTTTCACAAAGAGAATATCAAGCATCTGGGAAGAGATGTTTAGCCTCTCCATTTTTGTTACATTGTCTGGAACTTTATACCTCAGATTATACTCCCTGGGGAAATATTAGGTCCATAGGCAGGCCAAATGTAAAGGCCCGGTGGGCTGACATGACCTTGGGCTGGAAATGGATGGTGTTAGGTCAAGCTTTAAAAGTAGGAGGGGCTCCATGGGATCTCAATGGAGAATGCAGTTCCTGGAAGCTAAGGACTCATTTTCAGAAAATTATTCTGTGAAACGAAGTATATGGAGCCACAGCTTGTGTTAATTATGTTAAAGGATCTTTGAAAAGGAATCAGAAGGTGGAAATCTAAACAAGAGCGAATAAGTGTGAGAGAAAAATAGCTGATAATAAGTCTCTTACTGTTTAAAAAACAAAACAAAACAAAAAACAACAATTGAAGCTCTCTACCTAGATTTATGTATTTCTTTATATTTCCACTTTTAAGCTCAGTTATTTCTTCAATAGGCAATAACTTCTCTGGGCTTTTATTCTACTGGTTAAACAAGTCATTAAACTCTCTAGTTATCAGAAAGAAGAATCTGGGAGTTATCAACTTCTGTATCACCTAGTATGCTGGTAAAAAAAATGCAGTTTTCTGGTTTCCCAGAATCAGGTGTGGGCATAGGAAGATGAGAAATAGACCAAAGAAAGGGAATGAAAGAAAACAGAGGGGAAGAATCATAAAAAGATATAAAAGAAAGAAAACACTGGAGGAGATGAAAAGAATGTAAAATTTTATCAGGCTGTCAAGGTGATTCTTACGCATAGTGAAGTTTGAGAGCTGCCAGATATATTCTGTAAGGCTCCATATAAAAAGTGTACAAGCTTTCACAGTTTTAGTCTAAAGTAAATGGGAAAGAATCTATAGTAGTAAAATACTACCATTTTGTAATATGTTAAAAATACTGATGATTAATTTTTCCCTTGAACTCTACACTGGCCTAAACATTTGCAATGACATAGTATGGTTTGAAAGGATTTAAGAACTAGACATAAAGAATCAGAAAATATGGGAATGGGCATGGTCACTAAATAGTCTTCAGTTCATTCAACTTAATTAGCTCTGAACTTCTGAAAGACCCAGAAAAAAACTGTCTTCCCATGTGTCCTGGTAAAATAATTCTACTAACATATTATCTTTTGAAAATAATAAGAGTTTGGGGATGTTTACATTGTAATTTACACTGTAATATGACTTATTTCAGAGAGAGTTGTTTCTCGTAGAAGCGTGCTAAAATCTTACAAATAAAATAATAGTATTTATAATAAAGGAAGAATAGTGAAGGAGAAAATGCATGGAGCATTACAAGCCCAGGGCAAATTTAAATGGAATACTACAGATGAAACATTTGCTTGCCAGAAGGTGGAAAACGGGAATTAGAAAGTCAAAAGAAATAGAGAAAAGAAAAATGGAAGGGAACAAAGGCAAATCTTTTTCAATTTCTCCCATTACCAGTTCTTCTTTCAATGAAATTTAGTTTACACAAGATTTACCAGGAAATATTATGTTCATATTTAGCAAGAATATATGTGTGTATGTGTACATATATATATACATATATATACATATATATGTATATATATATATATATCATATAAATTTATATGCATGTGTATGTGTGTATACAGAGTGAGGCAGAAGTAACACCTGGCAGAAGTAACACCCCTTTCTTATGAGCTGGTAATCTGTACCAAACCTTTTATTACAAAATCATAAACATGTAGTTCTGTAACATAACAATATCACACTCCAGCACCCTATATGACATTTTAGGTTACATGTTCAAATCACCCATCTTGTGAGAGACAAAGCAAGCCTTATGCCATTACAGCGTTACTTCTGCTGGACTCTGTATATACTTGTAAACAGCAGTTAAAACAACTCAACAATTGAATGATGTATTTCCACTTAAATTTACCCCAAAGTGTGTTTGTTGACAATATATACTAGTAAATTTTGTAGGTAAGACTTTTTGCACTCCACTTTTAAAATCTTCACATATGTTAAGTATTACCTTTGTGTGTATTTCTTTGCCATGCAAAATGTGTGTTAGTGAGATCAGTTTTAGTTCCAAGTGTTAGAAATCCAACCTGATTAGCTTGAGAGAGAGAGAGAGAAACAAGGAAGAAACATCTACAAAGGATGGTGATTACAGGACATAGTCATTCTTCCAATGATGCCAAATTTGGGGTGTTTTTAATATACAATCTTGTCTAATTTTCACAACAATCCTATGAGGTAGAAATGAAAATAACCTTTATGTATAGATGCAAAAACTGATAATGGGGAGGTTATTCCTCCAGTTAGTGGTGGGTCTGACATGAGAATGAAATCTGTTTTTTAAGTCACTCACTTCTTTGTCCACCACAGCCCCAGACCACACCACCCCAATTTCTTCATACCTGGAGGACTTTGTGAACATCTTTGGGAGGGATTATATTTAAATTAGTTATCAGCTAATGCTTTATCAAGATTACATTAACAACTAATTGAGGAATAACCAGGTAAGCCCTTTTAGGGAGTGAGAAAGAGACATTCACCTAATTTTGGATTTTCCAGCATTGTCCTGGTAGAAAGCACCCACAAAATGAAGCATAACTGTCTTTTACCTCAGTGTATAGTGCAAAAAATTCACATATCTAGGCATTGATTTAGCTTTCCACTGGCATCTTCTAAACTGGTAGTGAAAAAACAAAGGTTTAAATTCTTTGGAATGGCTGGTAAGACCCTAACTTCTTGCCTATTGATTTTTATGTTATTGTTCCTGGTTATAAATTGTGAATTTGAAAACATCATTTATGATAGTTAATAAAAGACAAAGCTAGGAGAAAAATTTAACCCCCTATATCACACCATCCCCATTAGTATCTTTTTTTTTTATAGAATTTTATAAACAGAATTTGACAATAAAAACGAGTTTATAAAAATTCAGTATGTGTCAGAGAAAGGCAAGAATAAACTTGAAGAAATGAGGACTGTATGATGAAGTAAAAGACAGCCTCATTTCTCCTGGAGACAGAGGCAAGTGAGAAGGGGTATTAACATTTTCCTGGCCGAAAGATCGTGCATCTGATAATCAATAATGCATTTCAGGCAACAGTCACTGAAAAGGAAAGACTAATGTTTTTGCTTTCGTATATCCAGCCCATAATAAAGCACCAGGTTTCACAATTTGTGTCATTACATCATCGCAAACAGTTGGACTATAAGATATTTAATTGCCGCTGCTTTGCAGAGAATCATAGTTCATGTGTTGTTTTATTATAACTCACTGGTAATCTAGGCCAATCTGAACATACAGTTTTAATGTTCTCAAATACCAATTTGACAAATAGTTTCCTGAAAAGTATGGAAATAGGGAGAAATTAAATTCTCTATAGCATACATTACCTAATGGGCAGGCTTTATGCTTCATAAGAAATGCTAACTTTAAATTTTCTCCCCTAAGTAAGTAAGAATAATAAGGTCTTAAGAACAAACACTGAATGCTAGGTACTTTTCTACATTTTGTGGTGATTACAATGCTGTATACAATTAATGAAACACATCAAAATATAAACTTAAAAGATGATATTTTATTACATGTGTATTATATCTCAAAGGGAGAGGTGAAGTAGTAAAAGTAAGTACCATGGCTAATTTAGTTTACACATTTACATTTTTAGAAATCAAATTTATAGTCTCAAACAAAGGCCATTTTTATGAGTAGGTGTCCTTTGGATGGTTTGATGAGTTCACAGATAAGATTGAAATATGAATGTTCTACAGAGACAACATCAGTTAAAAGAAAACAGATTTCTGTTTTTTCATGTCATGTGTGGAGAGAGACTGTTATCATTCTCTCACTGCTGCACTGTGGAACCAGAATGGTTGCATCTTGGTAGGAGGGTAGTCTCTGCTGCCGTGTGAGTGGTGGGCACAATGGCTGATCTATGAAAGTCACTTTCTGTTTGGATGCAGTTTCCTATAACAGCAGGTGCCTCCACAGATTGGAGCAGACATCTACCTTGCCTGTGGTTTAGAGCCCACGCAACTGCCTTGTCTCACTGCTAATCTAAATTTTGTTTGACTATTTGGGGCCAAGCTTTTTTTCTCAGAGCCTTTATACCCTGAGATTGAGGGTACAGTCTTCCAGATTATCATCTCCTTGGAGGTCTTTGTCTATGTGATACTTTTGAATGAGGGCATAGAGATTTCTGTTCTCAATTCTAGAACACAAAATGATGGAGGATTTTTCAATTGTTAGTTTTCCTGGAACACGGGGCTCATGTAACTTTCAATATTGTCAGGGCCCACTCAAGCTAAGCAAAAACAAAAATGCTGCCTTTTTTTCCTAGGACTTTTATTTGATGCATTGTTCATAACTGCAAAAAATAAATTCCCCATTACGTTCCCAATATACATTAAGAAAAAAGAAGCTGACTTTGAAAGATAATTTGGTGTCCCATTATCACTTATCATTGTCCTTTCAACTATAGTCCTCGGAATCTTCCAAAAGCCTTCAGTCATAATAGAAATTGATATTGAATCCATAAAAACAATACTATTTTTGTTTTATAGGAAGTGTTGAAATGTCCTACATATTTCAATTCACCCTCTTATAAAATATCTGAAGTATACATTTAAAAAATGTTGAGCATGAAGTTAAAAGAAAGTTAATTTCTTTCATTTAAAAAAAAATTATTTTATTGTTTTTGAGAGAAAGTGAGATAGAGACAAAGAGAGACAGAAAGAAAGGGGTTCAGAGCAGCCCCCATAATTGTACATCATCATTTTTTTTTTTTACATAATTTTATTCCACACAGGTAGATGTAGAGCCACATGGGCTGGAACTGAACTGGGAGCCTCCTTCACAGAGGCTAGAACCTTTGCCACCATCCTGTCACCAATTGAGCCATAGTTCAGCATGTGGTTTGCCTGGGCCAGAACCATGGGATTTGATCCCCAAACTTCACAGCTGCAAGGCAAGCGCTCAACCTGTTGAGCTATCCCAGCATCCCAGGAGGTCAGTTTCTTAAATTCTTTAATGTTCTTTATTATCAAATATAATAGATTGATTATACATATAAATACTGAAGAGAGCAGATAAATTGATAAGGGCTTTGCAATAATAAATCAAATGATTAAATCTGCTCTGGAATTTTCTTTTGTATTTTACTAAGCAAAGGTTGTTTCACTTTATTTACTTAACAATATATTTAAGTTAAACTAGGAGAATTCTTTGGAAATAATAAAAGTTATACATTTAAGGTGAAAAAAGTTACATATATATCTATATAGGTATATCTATATGTATAGATATATTTAGATAGATAGATAGATAGATAGATAGATAGAAGACTCTAAGTTAACTGACACCCATGGGGATTTGTAGATGTGGGATAAATGGAAGTAGACTCTCTGTAAAGCAGAACTCAAGCAACTGGAAAAATCTCAAGCAAAACAGCTACCGGTATTATCACACTGCTTGAGATTTTGCAGATTGCTTGAGTTCCAGTTAACAAAGAGTCTACTCTGTGTGTGTGACACCCACACACCCACACATGCACACACTGTAAACAAAGAAGGCCCACACACATCACACACATCAAACTTTCTCCATTTTTAAACTTTCAGGCCCCTTAACCCATGATCCTATACCTAAACTCAAATGTTCTTTCTCTCTTCCTTATAACTAATGGGAACTTTCCAACACAAAATGCTTCTGCAAATGATAGAAACTTTTTCAGTGCACTTATAAATGATTCCTTTTTGCAGAGCCATTTTACTTAAGAATTTCTGATTCATCAATTAATATAAAAATAAAAATGACTACTAAAATCAAGCAAAGTTTCTTCTAGTACACCATTTGCCCTCTCTCTCAGTGTCACTGACTTCAAATAATCAAGACAAAGATTGTCCATGATTGTGTTGTGTTGGGTGCAAATCTTTAAAAAATATTAATAATCATTACTTGTTCTTGGAAACAACTGAGACCCTTAGGGCATTTGGGGGTAGTAGGGAGGAGATCTCACTGATAAAAGATTAAACTAATGAATGAGAGTCCAAGAATAAGGTGAGAGAGAAAAGGGTAATTAAATCAGAACTTAAAACACAGCATATCTTTTGTTCTGTATCCCTTTAATAATTCAACTTCAGGTGGAGGCAGATGGTTTGATTAGATTTCTACAGCACCCTTAGATGATGCAGATTTTTTTTTCTTTTTCCTTTTAAATGCTTGAGGGAAAATAGCAATCAATGTAAATTCAATTTCCCTAAATGTTTGCTAAAGTTCATAGAATTACTAAACATGATTTAAATTCAACTCAGTGAAAGTTTCACTCAAACAATTAGGCTTGAGTTTTAGCTGACCCATGAGGGCTGTCAAATAAAAAAACTCAGGTAAAGAAAGACTGGTTCAAAATTACTATGCCACAGGGAAGGCAAATTATTTTAGCAGAGGTAGGCGGACCATTGCAATAGGGTAAGGGAAATATTTCAATATTGGGAGGGGTACAATTTCAACAGAAGTAGAGACCATTACAATGGAGAGAATACTCAACAATAACCTCTGGAATTGTTTCAAAGGTCAAATAGAAAGGGCTTTTCTTTTATACAAGGCAGTAAGCAAGGCTAGAAAGAGAGAGAAAAAAAAAATGTTTTTTTTTTCTGTCAGCTGACTCTCAGAAGGGGCCATTAAGGGAATCGCTCCACAAAGCTTGCTTAAGCTGAAAACTAGGCCAAAGTCCAGTGGCCTTGGAAAAGAAGAGAAGCCTGATTAAAGTTTGGTTAAATTAAAGGGCATTTTGTCCTGATTGGACAGTAGGGACAAACAATGAAGCTAATCATTTATGAGACAAAGAATGGTAATTTGTTGGGTCTATATCTGGCCCTGTAATAGATAACAAGGACTGACTCATCCTCAAGTCTTACCTAAGTCATAGGGAAAGGGTATTTTTTTGCAGTAAGCCATTTCCTAGAACACAAAATGATGGAGAATTTCTTGATTGTTAGTTTTCCTGGAACACGGGGCTCGGGTAAATTTCAATATTGTCAGGGCCCACTCAAGCTAATCTAGGACTTTTAATTGATGCATCGTTCATAAGTACAAAAAAATAAATTCCCCATACATTGTCAATGTGACTGTTTATATTAGAAATTTCTTATTTCTTTTCCTTTTACCATCTCAACTATCAGTAGGAAAACCTAAGAATTTTTGAGTGTGCCTTTGCTCATTCATTTATTTGTTCAACAAATTAATCTAGGATAGTGGTGTAGGAAAAAGACTGAATATGTAACATATTGGATGCATTTGACTGTAAAGAGGAGATGGGAAGATTTTCAAAGGGTACCTGAGGTTTTATTAATGCAAGTAGATTTTGGCTTCCCCGCTGGCCATGCAATTACTTTCTAAACTTCACTTGCTTAAGGACCCTGCTTTTAGTGCCTTCCACCCCCTACTGGTGTGAGCTTTGGTCTCAGTAAAGAAAGGAACAAAAAAAAAGCCTGCCAAGTGCTCAAGCCTTTCCTTCACATTCTAGAACAGGGGTTCCCAACCTTTTTATACCCTAGGGCACATTCTAAAATATCTGTAGGGCGGGGGGCACCAGCTATTTCTAAGGATATTTATTATTGAACAAGATTAAAAAATAATAAAAATAATTTTAAAATAATAAATTTATTGTACAAATTATATACACACAAAGAAACATATATACAAAACGTAATACAAAGTAAATAAAAAACACACGTATAATAAAATCATTTAAGAAAACATAAAAAAAACCAATTTGTCAGTGTGATCTTTGGCATTGCATTTCATTGGCCAGGGCCTCGTAATTAGGAGAGTATGACGACAACCCTGTTAGCAAACAATTATTAAAATGCTCATCGGTAAGTCGAGATCTATATTGTGATTTTATTAAATTCATGTTTGAAAACAAAGATTCGCATAAATACGTTGACCCAAAAAACAATTTAATTTTATATGCTGCTTTTTAAAAAAATGGGAACCTTTCTTTGTCGACTATGTTCCATAAGTCCTCTGATATTAGGGATTTTAGCAAAATATCGTTCTTAAGGTTCAAAATTTCTAACTCTAGTTCTTCTGCTTTCCCCTGAACAAGGTCTGCAATACATGCGGCTAGTTCTATTACATTTATTTGGCAAGTAAAAGGATTGATACAGAAGGAGCCAATTGGCTCGATATTTGTAAACTGCAGAAATCTCTCTTCAAACTGTTTTTGAAGCACTTGCAGGGTCTCAATAAATAATGACATGTTTAATTCATTGTTACCTAGCATTTTCCTCATATATGGGAAGTGCACGAGAGACTTGATATGCAAATGTGATATCAACAAAGTCAATTTCACTTTAAATGCGTTTACAGAGCTTATAATTTCAGCTATATTTTTGTCTTTTCCCTGCAACTCCAAATTGAAAGAATCTAATTTTTCCATGGTGTCAGCAAGAAAACCCAAATCCATCAGCCAGCAAGAGTCTGTTAGTTCATCCTAATTTTCATTTTTATCATGTATACATGTTTTTATTTCTTCAATTAAGTTCACAAATCTTGTAAGAACTTGACCTTTACTGAGCCAATGTACTTCAGTATACAGGATGAGATCATGTTCTTTATCTTCAGTATCTTCTAACAGGGCCTTGAAAAGTTGGTGTTGCAATGGAGCTGCTCGAATAGAGTTGATTCTCTTTGTGACTATTTTCATAACATGTTCAAAGGGCAGTATTTTATAACTCAAAGCTTCCTGATGGATAATACAGTGGTAGGACATAAAGTTTGGAAATGATTCATCTTTCCTGCAAAGGGCAATAAATCCTTTGTTTTTACCAACCATTGCTGGTGCCCCATCGGTAGTTATCACAGACAACTTATGCCAAGGCATGTTTATCAACCTGGCGTATGTGCTGAAAGTTTTATAAATATCCTCACCTCTCGTCTGTCCTTTCATTGGTAATATTTGCAACAGCTCCTCTTTTACTGTGAAGTTACTAAATACCATTCTGACCATAACTGCCAACTGTGCCGTGTCTGATATATCTGTTGACTCATCAAATTGCAGAGAGAAGCAGTCACATATTTCCAACTCAGTCTTTAACTGAGTTTGCAAGTCTTTTGAAATTGCGTGTATTCTTCTTGTGACTGTGTTCTTTGACAACTGTAGGTCTTGTATCGCCGACATAATCTCACGCTTGTTAGAATATTCCTCAAACAAACAATCGGCAGCAGTCAGAAATGCTTCTTTTAACAATTCACCATCCTGGAAAGGTTTTTTCTTCTTTGTGAGCATGTGAGAAATTTTGAAAGAAGCAATAGTTGCCTTTTTAGATTTTTCCACATGTCTAGTGAAAACAGTCTGTTGAGTAGTTCAACTTAATTTTAGCAGATTTATTTTTTTCTTTCTTACTTCAGATTTAAGTGGATAATTCGTATCAAAAGTGGTATGA
>PVKE010023485.1:0-24549 GCA_004027555.1 Craseonycteris thonglongyai
CCCAGGAGTCCAGGCCCCCGGCCCCTCCTCCCTCAGACCCAGGAGTCCAGGCCCCCAGTCCCTCCTCCCTCAGACCCAGGGGTCCAGGCCCCCGGCCCCTCCTCCCTCAGACCCAGAAGTCTAAGTCCCCAGCTCCTCCTCCCTCAGACCCTCAGACCCCCAGCCCTGCCTCCCTCAGACCCAAGGGTCCAGGCCTCCAGAGCATCTTCCCTCACACTCAGGTATCAGGAGTCCAGTTCCTAAATCCTAGTTTCCAGAAAAGGAGAGACAAACATGTCATTCTGCAATTTGGGGAATGCTCTGTTGGGGGAAATCAGGAATCTGGGGCCAGATCAGTGGTCCCAGGCTGGGGCTAGTCCCCTCCCATCTGTCTCAGCCCTCACCCTGCCGGAGTCTATGGGGTCATCTTCCCCCAGGTAGCCACAGGAAGCTGAGAGAGACGGGTGTGTGTAGAATGGCAGCGGGGCGAATTGCTTAGGACTCCTGGGCTACCTCTGTGGAAAGGAGGGCAAGAAAGAGAGAGACAGGCAAAGAGGCTGAGAGCCAGGACCAGGGCATCCCAAACAATGACAGAGACACCAACAAGCAGAAACAGAGACAGAGCACAGAGACCCAAGGTGAGGAAAAAAAATAGAGATGCAAAGACAAAGACATTCAGACACAGAGATAAGCTCAGAGGCTGAGAAACAAGGATGGGAGAGACACCCTGCCTGAAGCTCTGAGGGGTGGTCACAGACATGGTGGGAAGATGCCACAGGGACATGAAGAGGAAGCCCTTGCCCACGTGCTGGCCCCTGGGCAAGGTGGGGCTGGCTGGTGTGTGAGGTCAGCAGGTCCAAGGCTGTGTGTGTGTGTGTCCGTCTGTCTGTCCCTGGGGGGTCCTGTCTGGCCTCTGGGGGGTGACGGGGCAGGCGGGCCGCAGAGGCAGCCCAAACCTGTCATTAGCGGTGAGGGCCATGACGGTGCCCCCCCACCCCAGTCCCAAGCCGCGGTCCAGGGCTTGGTAGCCCCGCCCCCCACCCCCTCCTTGATCCCTGAGGAATCCCGGGAATTGGAAGTAGGTCCAGATGATGTTGACACAGGAAACAGTCAGCAGCTGCCCTGCCTCAGCCCCATAACCCCTTCTGACCCCCACCCCCGGCCCCCTGCCGAGCCCCCTCTGACCTGTGTCATCTCTGACGGAGGCAGCCCAGGGCCCACTCAGCTCCCACCAGGATGTTTACAGGAGGTGGCAGGATGGAGTCAGCTTCACGGGGCTTCCTAAGAAATGGGGTCTGGACTCCTGGACTTCCAGGCCCTTAGACACGGTCCCTGGCCCCTCCTTCCTCAGCTCCGAGAACCCTGACCCCCCAATTCCCCCATTCCCTCTAATCCAGGTGATCAACTCTCAGCTGTCTTCCCTCAGACTCAGGAGTCTGGACATAAAAGACTTGCTGCCCCAGGAGAGCTGTGCCTACTCCTCACTGTGCTGAAAAGCTGAGTGGAGGGTCACATGGGGTGAACTGAGAAGTGTGTCCCAGCCCAGCCCCTGAGTCGGCTTCCACCCCCACCACTAGAGGAGACCAAATCAGGAGATTGAGGACCTCCCGTTGGACCCCTTTCCCAGGTTTGGGATGGGGAGACTGAGGCTTTTGGCAAGCAAAGGGTCTCTCTGCCCATGAGTCAGCCTTACCCGAGACCCTCAGATCTCTGTGCCAGGCATGGCCATTTCCCACAGGGAGGCCTGGAGTTCTGTTGAGACCAAGAAACTCCTGAGCAAGTGTCCAACTCTCCACCACTTTCTCCTCACCCTCTTAGGTCCCCTGGTGGCTAGGGGAGCCTCCCTAACAATGAGGCTCAATGAGTCCTTCTGAGCTTCAGGGCCCCCTGCCCCTCATTGCTAGGAAGAAGACCCCTGGCAATAAGGTCTCAGGAGACTCTGGGCTACCTGGAACTGCTCCCAGGCCTCAGGTTATTCACAGAGGGATTCATTGGCAAGGACTCTGGGTGCCTACCCCTTGAGTCCCATAGTTGGGAAGGAGATCTTAGGACACCGCCCCCCCGCCCCCCTTCTACTTAAGGAGGCTCTTCTAACACCAGGCCGCCATCCTGCCTCCAAGGTCCCCTCTACCTGGTTGCTAAGTAAGCAACTCCATAGCAACCAGGCTAGTGTGACCCACCCCCTCCTCTTCCACATTGCTGAGGGCTCCTGAGCAACAGAACTTAGAACACTGGGGCCTGGGTGGGGCCGAGCTGGTTGCTGGGGTAACAAACGTCTGGTCTATAGCCACAGAGCCCCAGGGGTCTGGGGAGGCAACATGGTGGGCTCTGGTGTCCCTGCTCTGAGCCTCTTCTTGCTGATGCAGGGCTCAGTAGGTGAGGGGCCCCAAAGAGAGGGTCAGATTGCTGAGCAGGGGACCTCTTCAGCCTTTACACAGCCCTTGATGCCATCTCTTTTCCTTCACAGATGGAAATGGAATCCAGGGGTTCTTCTATCCATGGAGTGAGCAGTGGCTGGATTCTGGGTGCCCAGGGATAGGGGCCCAGACTGGACTCCTGGGTCTGAGGGAGGAGGGACTGGGGGCCCAGACTGGACTCCCGGGTCTGAGGGAGGGGCTGGGGCCCTGGACTCCTGGGTCTGAGGGAGGAGGGGCCGGGGGCCTGGACTCCCGGGTCTGAGGGAGGAGGGGCTGGGGGCCTGGACCCCTGGGTCTGAGGGAGGAGGGGCCAGGGGCCTGGACCCCTGGGTTTGAGGAAGGAGGGGCTGGGGTCCAGACTCCTGGGTTCTGTACAGAGTAAGCACTATGCAGTCAACCCTTGGAGCCTGGCCTTGGGTCCCTCCGGGCCAGGCTCTGTGCAAAGCCACTGTTCATGGCCGGTCCCCAGGCTGTGAGGGAGACATGTGGGACCGGGAGAGCTGTGGGGGTCAGGCAGCAATTGAGAACCCCAATCTCTGTCTGCGTCTACGATGCTGCTACCGAGATGGGGTCTGCTACCACCAGCAGCCAGATGGTAAGTGAGCAGAAGCCATGATCCAAGGGGTAGGGGCTCACAGCTGGGTTCCCTGGGTCTCAAAGCTCCTTATTTCAGAAAACATGCGGAGGAAACACATGTGGGCCCTGGGCTGGACAAGCGGAGGTCTTCTCTTCCTGATATTTAGTATCTGCTTGTTCTGGTGAGTATGGTTGGGGTTCAGGTGGGGTTTGGGTGGGCTCCCCACCCCAGTGGAGCAGGCGGATGGGCTAAGGCTGAGTGTGTATCCTCTCTGCCAGGTGGGCCAGGCGCCGAGACATGCTGCACTTCCCAGGGTTCCTGCAGGGCAAATACAACCTGCCCAGGACTGTGTCTCTGTTATCCAAGGAACGGGGGACTCCAAGCGAAAAAAGGACGTCCATAGGCAGCATGGCAACCACCTTACCTTTGGAGGGAACCCTGGATATGTCGGGGGCCACAGAAGGGGAAGAAACAGAAGCGGGGGAGGATGATTAGGGGCACACTACAGGGGAGCCCTCAATACAGATATAGCATATAGATGCCTGGTCTCTTTTCTGAGCTGGTGTGTGTAGGGGAGGCCTGGGCTCAGAGATAGCTGGACTGTGATCATGGGGTCTAGAATGAGAGGGGTCTGGGGTTAAGTGGGGAGGATCTAAGCTGAGGGGACCTAGGTTGATAGGGGCCTGGGCTGTGACCATGGAGGATTGGGACTGAGGGGATCTGAAAGGAGGGATTTGGGGTTTAAGTGGGGGTGGCCTGGGTTGCTGGGGATGAGAGCTCCTGTGCTGAGGGATACCTGAACTGAGCTGGGTGGGCATGCTATAGTCAGGGGGACGTACCCCTTAGCTCTTCCTGAAGGGAGTGCCATTGCCTGATAGCCTCTGCTGCCCACCATGGGATTGCGCTCCCCTCCCCCTGCCAGCATTTGACAGGCTTCCCACCAATGTGGGAGCAGGACAGAGGTCCCTGCAGGACTTGTGCCTCCCCCAGCAGATGACTTCAGCTCTCAGACCCCCAGTGGCCCGGTGAAAACTTCCTTGGAAGTATTTTATAATTCAAGACTCATCCTGTCCACCTCCTTTCCTTCTCTCCTTTCTGAATGCCAGACCTGCAACAACTTCCCCTCCGTAGAAGTCTTCACCCCAGTAAATATTTTGCAAGTCTAATTTGTCTTTCTCTTTCTTGGAGGGGCCTGGGCAGATAGGGATCTGGATGGAGAGGGTGGGTCTTGGCTCCAGATCCTAACCCCCAACCTCTTCTGTGAGGAGCCAGCATGAAGCTGGGCTCCTATGTCCCAGTGGCTTTGGGTCCCTCAAGGTCATGCATGACCCCTCTGTGGGTGTGGCCTGGGAGGAAGCAAGCAATCTCACACCTGCCCCAGTGCCATCCCTCTCCAAGACACACAAGCAGAGCTGGGAGGCAGAGCCATTTATCCAGGTGACATAGAGGGAGCACACAAGTAGGCATCCTGGCAGTCAGATGACGTTGGGGGATAGCTGCACATCTCAGTCAGGTCCTGACAGGAGGGGCCATGGGTTCATCTGCAGGAAAGAGGGCGGGGTTAGTGGCTGATCAGACCCGTGTCCCTGTTACCTGTGCGTACCACCCAGTAACCTGCTTCTGCCCCTCACACATTGACTCACTTGCCTACTGGCTCTTCCATGCCCTGATTTGCTACAGTGTGTGTGTGACTTTATGGAATTCAGTGGTAAAGGTGGGGAATGATAGAATGAGACAGAGGTGCAGAGACAGAAAGAGACATGGGAGACGGGAAGCGAGACTGAGATAGAGACACAGGGACTGAGAAAGAGAGATGGGAAGAGACTGACAAGACAGAAGGGAGAAATGACAAATTGGAGTGGCTCTGCATGGCCTCTCAACTAATTTTGGTCCCAGAGGAGAGGGGTGCAATCAGAGTCAAGACCTATGGGTCTCTCTGTTAAAATTTAAGTTCTCTGTCCTCTATGTACTGGAAGTACCTCACCCTCCCCATTGAGAAGGAGTCCTGTGTCTGGACAGGCCCCTTTTCCTTCTAAGAGGGGCCTATACCCAAGGCAGCCTGGCCAGTTTCTGGCAGGTGGTTCCAGCAGCAGAGGTCTTCCAAGCTGTGTTAAACTTCTGGCAAGGTAAGGATTTTCAAGGGAAATTTTAACCACAGGTGGTCATTTTGGCATTATATGCAAAAATTTGTGTTAGCTCATGCTTCACCTATGCATACAGTTGTTCATTCTTTCTTAAACTGATTCAGTCACTCACCCATCCATTGTTCCACCTATCCATTTGCCCATTAACTATTGAATCCATCCATTCATCCATCTAACTACCCATCTGCCCAAACCAGCCATTGCCAACCCAATCATATCCACCTATCCACCCACCCACCTCATCACTCATCTACCCATCACTCATCTATCATTCATCTATCCACCCATCCATTCATCATTCACCCATCCATTTATCCATCATTCATCTACCCATCCATCCACCCATCAACCATCCTATGCATTCACCAATCCACCCATCCACCCACAAATCATCAACCTCTGGTTTCCTGAGTTAATTTTTTGCTTGGGCAGTGCTGACAACAAAGATATTAGAAACCCAGGTCTTACCCTCAAGGAGCTCCTGTTGGGTGGGAGACAGCACCAGCACACACAGACACAACACAGGGTAATGCAAGCCATAATGGGTAACTCGGACAATCTGAAGACCCAGAGAAATGCAGCGCAGTTGAGTTGATCTTAATGGACACATGGGAAGTTTTCAGTGTGGAGTATAGACAGCAATGACACGGCTATAGGGGAGATCACAGACAGAAGCCAACTGGTGTTAGAGCCTGTCTGTGGACTGAGGGATGTCATCATGACTTCAAAGAAGGCAGGAGATGTGGGTCTGAAATGTGAGGGGCCCATATGCCAGTGAGAGGCTTGGGTTTAACCAGAGGGTAATGAGGAGCCACAGCAGGTCTTTGAGCAGAGGGAAAGTGTGTTTAGGAAAGGGAATAGAAGGTAGAGGACAAAGGGGAGGGAATGAACCTTTCCTGCATTTTGGTCTCTGTTGCCATCACTCTCCTGCCTTGGATAGTCATTCCCACTCTTTCCCCCTCTCTTTGGACTTTTTGTCAGGAGGATCTCAGCTGTGTCCCTTTGAGCAAGAGGTGGCACATTTCTGGGCCTCAGTGACTTCCACTGGGATGAGGATGGTTAAGAGTAGTGACTTCAAAGACCCAGTTACACTGAGAGGGTTAGATGGGACCTGGTGCACCTGAGGATCTCCAAGCTAACAGTGACTTTCCCATCCTCATCCGGGTGGGTGTGGAGGCAGGGTTTCATTGTCACTTATGCCTTGCCAAATCTCTCTATCCTCCGGTTTCACTGTCTGCTTCTCTCTTTTGAGAAGAATCTTGATCTGGTCCTCTTTTTAACCCCATTGTCCCTATCTCTCCATCCTTCCCTGCCTCTATTTCTCTCTCTCCTGCAGTCGCTTCATCCCTCTTCTGCCCCTCAGTCTCTCCCCTCAATCTCTCCCACAGCCCCTCCCTCCGCCGCCCCGCCTCCCGGCCCTCACCTCAGGCTCAGTCGGTGCCGGCGCCTGCCGCCCCTGGCGCGGACTCGAGCGTGGCGAGCTGCAGGCGCACGCGGCGGGAGCCGGGGGCGGGCGGCAGGGGCCCACGGGTGGCGCGGCGCGCTCCCCGGGAGCCGGGCCCAGCGCGTGGGCCAGCGGAGGCGGGCGCCGACCAGCGGCGAGAAATCTTGCGCGCCAGGCGGGCAAGCGCCGAGGGCCGCAGGCCGTAGTCGCGCTCGAGCTCCTGGCGCGAGATCTCGATGTTGCCAGTGTACCAGAGGATCCAGCCCAACAGGCTCGTGAAGACGAGCAGCGCGCCCGAGTAGATGAGCAGGTCGCCGAAGTCGCGGCCCCGCACCTGCAGCTGCGCGAACACGCCCGTCAGCAGCGCCGCCATGCCCGCCACATCCAGCGCCACAGCCAGCAGCAGCGCCATCCGGCAGCGACCCAGGCCCGCCCCGGGCGCGGGCGCGCCGGTCGGAGGGGACGGTGCCCCGGGGGGCCCCTGCGAGGCACACACCGCTGGCGGCGCCGCCGCCATAGTCCTGCTCCGCCGCGCTGGCTCCAGCAGAGTTTTCCGGGTGCCGCCCGGCCAGGGGCGGGGTCAGGGGACCGTGCCAGGTGTGTTCGTTCCCGCCAGGTCGCCTGAGCCGGGCGGGTACGGACGGAGACGATTCTGGCCGAGGTTTTTATGCAGTCCTGGCCCTCAGGGATAAGGGTGGCCCAGCGCCTCTGCGCCCCAAGGAGCGGAAGCAATGCATGCTCAACACTCAGGGCTCTCTAATGGAGGCAGGGCAGGGCCCTGTGGAAGCCGGGCCTGGTTCTGTTCAGTCCGCCTCCAGGGGCCTCCTGTGAACCCACAGTGGGGACAATGGAGGTCAGACAAGGCTCTAGACCCCCCACAGGGAATCAGCAGTCAGGTACTGTATGAGAGGAAACATGGGGCTCTGTGTAGCTGAGGTTTCTCACTCACTACCCGTCCATTGGAGCCCCCTGGGCCGCCTCTAGCGAATGAACCGAGGGCACAAAGGTGGACCGTTCACCGGACTCTAACATCGCCGTCAGATTCAGGATGTTCTGATGGAGGTGACATAAGACTGTCAATTCTCTTGTTCAGCAGGGGTCTCTCCAGGACCTGTGCTGGTGAGGACAGATACATTAGGCAAGGCTCCTGCCTCGTAAAGATGACCCTAAAAATAAACAGGGTCAAAATTAACAGAAAATAAACCTTCAGGAAGTATTACAGGTGTGACAGCGGACTCAAAGGGATAATGGAGACAGGCAGGGAAGCGTGGGGAAGGGGCTGGGCCAACAGGTATGGGTCCCCTAACCAGTGGTCGGCAAACTGCCCTAAACGAACCAAGAGCTTCTCAGCCAAATCTCTTTTCCTCCAAACAACTCGCGCTTAGAGGAAATCCACGCTCCCCTGGCTGGCAGTCTGCGAGAACGTTCTGCCTATCTTTTATTCCCTAAACAGCTCCCTGCCTTGATGGGGGCCTGTTGGAGACGGGAACTGGAGGGGGGGGGCTGTCGGGGTAAACCGAAGAGTTACGAACGTGTCCGAATGGGGACCGATTGCTTCCGAACACACCCGAAACGGACAAGGGCTATAAGGGAAGGCGGCCACCGCCTCCGGGAAACATTCCGGAGAGATCCGAAGATTCCCTAGCGGGTCTCCGTGTCCTCGTTGGGAATAGCCGAGGGCTTAGGAAGATCGAAAGCACCGGAGGATTCCGATGCTAGGTTTAACCCCTCAAGGACGGATTTAACATTTGGGGATTTAAATAGTTCACGCACTCACATGTTCATTCATAAACATAAATCATAAAACCAAGTTCACTGGGCGCCCATTTTGTGCCAAGCGTTGGGTGAGCAATACTGAGGAGAGGCCGCTGAGGAAGAGGACCTGGGAGCCTCTCGAACTGGATATCCAGCCGTGGAGTTTCGTCAACACACGAAGGGCCCCGGAACGCAAGCGCTCGCATCCGGGAACAAGTCCTCGGGTCTCTAGCCGAAGGTTCCCGAGGGGTGTGCAGCGGGCTGGCGGAAAGAGCCGAACACTACCGATCCTCCTTGGAGGTCGGTGAGAGAAGGCGGAAGTCAGGGGACTGCGCACGCGCGCCCGGAGAGGAAGTGGAAATACGTGTGCTGTTAAAGGCGTTGGCCCGCCCCCCGCCGCCCTTCTTCCGTCTCCGGCCGCCGCAGGGAGTGGAGGTGAGCGGAGGCCTCTCGTCCGCCCTCGTGGCTGCATTTCTCGTGGTCTACCCGTGTTTACCCCTGTCGACTTTCATTGCGCCCCTTGCGTCCTTGGCGCCCGCCACCCGAAGTTTCTGTGGACTTCCACATTGTCCCCTGCAGTTTCGGCGCCTGAATTAAGCCCCGCCGCCTTAGTTCGCTGAGCCCCGCCTGGCAAGTTTCTAAGTGCTGTCAGGTTTTCCCCATTCTCCAGGTTCCTACTTTACACCCTTCTTCCGTTGTCCGCTTGGAGCCTGGCGACAACCTGCTGTTCCCTTTGACTTCTAACCGTGTTCTTTTCTCCGCAGCTGTCGCCATGTCCGCGCACCTACAATGGATGGTTGTACGCAACTGTTCCAGTTTCCTGATCAAAAGGAACAAGCAGACATACAGCACCGTAAGTGGGGTCTCAGACTCCTGAGGGAGGCACTTTAGTTATCGCCGGATCCCTTCCCCTTTGACGCTCCTCCATTCCACAGGAACCCAATAATCTGAAGGCTCGCAACTCCTTTCGCTACAATGGGCTGATTCACCGCAAGACTGTGGGCGTGGAGCCAGCGGCCGACGGCAAAGGTGTGGTGATCGTCATGAAACGGAGATCCGGTGAGCGTTTCCCCTGTCTTGGCCCAGGCATCAGGCCCCCACCAGGCAGGGAGCTGTAATTCTATTGAATCCAGGAGTTTTCAAACAGTTCAGGTGATGGTGGGTGTCTCCATCTTGCCATGGTGGGAAAATTGAGATAGATGAGCCTTCCCCTGACTCCCACTTGTAGAAAGTGACAGGTTGGGTCGGAAGCAGCAGTTTTGACACACATTCTGCTTGTGTGGACTCAGATGGGGTCCTGAGCCACCTCTCCTCCATAAACAGGCTGGACAGGCCTTTTTAGTGTCTTAAAGGAGATCCTGGAGTTGGAGACCTCAAGGGCTGTAAACAGTTGAGTCACGTCTGATCTTTGCTGGCAGTTATAAGGGAAAGGAATGTATTTTCCTTGGGTCTCTGGTTAGGACTGGCTTCTGTTTGGGGTCAGGGCCCAACCAGAGTGATATGGGGAGTTAATATGATCCTGTTCTGGGGTCAGTGACTCAGCCATGCCCCTTTGTATATCAAGGGGTCCTTGGTTTCTTGTGGGAAACCAGGAGCATAGGACGCCAGTTGATCCCCCATCTGCTGTGCACAAGAAAAAGGGGTGTTTCCTTTTAATCCTGAGCAGTGGTGTCCAGACTCCACCTGCGCACAGGTGAAGGCCCTCACCCCAGCCCTCCATGACTCCCTGTCCCATAGCACTGGGGCCAGGCTTGGCATTTAGGCCTTTGGTCCAGAGGGATGGGGTGCCAGGGGCCCGGCGGGTATGGTAGGGAGAAGAGTGCTCATTATATGGCCAGTACAGTGTCAAGCACCCACCTCACCATTGTTTCTCTTGGAGTCAGGCGGCCTGGATTCTAACTCTGCTGTATGTGTGAGTGACATTGTACAGAGCTCCTTGTCTCACTTAGTCTGACCCCATCTCTGTAAAGTGAGATGGTGGTGAGTGCTGTGTCTCACAGTGATGAGGAAATGCCTGTACCGTGCCCAAGGCAGGACCTGGCCTGTGGTGGTCACTGAGTGTCCTGTAAATCCATGTAAGTGTGGCTGGCTGCCCGGGCTTACAACTAAGATACTCCTGTTCTTGGGATGTGATGGTATCCTCACCACCTGGAAAGTGCACTAAAGACCTAGACCATCCTGACCCCTGGTGTCCCTCTTATCTCCTACCAGGCCAGCGAAAGCCCGCTACCTCCTATGTACGGACCACTATCAATAAGAATGCCCGGGCCACCCTCAGCAGCATTCGGCACATGATCCGCAAGAACAAGTACCGCCCAGATCTGCGCATGGCTGCCATTCGCAGAGCCAGTGCCATCCTGCGCAGCCAGAAGCCTGTGACCCTGAAGAGGAAGCGGGCCCGCCCCACCAAGAGCTCCTGAGCATCCCCTAAAGCAAAATAAAGCATCAGCCCACTTTGCCTGGGCCTCCCTTCTGTGTGGCCCCAGCATTTTGGCTTTTTGTGACCCAGGCCATGTCACCAGAACTGTCTGCTTATCCTTGGGGGAGGCTCCCTCTACCCATTGGTACCACATAGGTTGCAGTATTGGAACTGGAAGGACTCAGTGCAGGCAGGGAGCCCAGCTCCAGCTATTGTGGGTAGCCTGACCCAGCCTACTTAGGGAGAGCTGGGGGCTGATACAAATTCTCATTCACCACATTACAGATGACTGACTGACCAGTGGGACATACAGAAAGTGCAGGTTAGACAAGTAAAACTAAATTTCATGAGAATCCCGGCCCAGGACAAAGCAAGAAAGACCCTAAGTGACCATTTTTGGTCTGTGATCTGAAGGGTAAGAATGTACACCCAGGGCACCACTCACAGGTTTCTGTTGTGGCCTGAGAAGGTGGACATCTTTACCATCTGTGTCTTTACTGTCTGAACTCCACCTTTAGACACTTTCTCTCCTGGAGTGGCCTGAACACTCCCAACTAATTTGGGGAGATGGTTAGCTGCCCCTTAGAAGTCATCCTTTCCCAGCCTGAAGGGTGCAGGTGGGCCCTCTGCTGTGGTTCTGGGGCAACTGGAAGCCCCACAGGAGTGAAGTGAGTGTCCTAGGACTTGGGGGAGGGTTGGCCAAGTCCTCAAGGCTCTATTATGCAATGACTACTGGTTCTGGGCCAAGAGTGCCCATCTCTCCTTGTCTGAAGGCAATGCAGCTCGTGAATCCTCAACTCTGAGGTGCTGTCCTTATGTGGGGGAGGGGCACCGAGGCCCACACAAACCACTTGGGGAGGTAGCAGCCATGTCCTCGAAACAGCCTGCCCTTGGCTAAGGACCTGGCCGGTCCACCTGGTTTCTGCCACCTGCTAGACTGCGAGTGAGTACTCGGTCCCTCCATCTGCTGCCCCTCACCTGCTCTCTGGTTTCACTGCAGAAGCCCCTGGAGGACCGCTGCCCCTCTGCAGGCCCTGTGAGGTCTGGTCATGTTCCTCTAGCCCCAACTCAGCTCTTACCGCTGACATTCCCATCTTCTGAGTTGGACTCATTCAGGGTTTGAACTCTTTCCTCAGGTCTTTCCTATGAGCTGGCTAAGGGTTTCCCGATTTCCCTGTCCCCTCATCCTTTCCTGTATACAGTGAGGTGTTTATCTGACACAACCTGTGATAATGGGTGGTGAAACGAACTCAGCCACTAGCTGTGTGGCCTTAGGTAACGACCTGTCTACCTGTGTTGTCAATTCAGGGGGTTAATGCAGAGGGCTGAAGAAGGAATGCACAAAGCAAGTTCTCAGTAATTCAGTGGAAAATAAACACTGGGAGAAGCTGGACCTTTATAACTTCCATCTGTCTGGCACTTGCATGTGTATATACACATATGAGGGCTGTTCAAAAAATATACAGTCTGTCAATATAACGAGACTGGTTACATGGCTGGATACTTTCCAGCTACCCTCATATGAGGTAGCTATTTCTCATCCAAGCACCCCTGACACCCTATAAAGCAGGTGTCATTCCCACTTTACAGATGTAGAAACAGGCTTAGATGGGGGGAAGGTCACCCACAACATGGCTACTGACATGCTTCCTGCATACCACTATGCCAGGGGCCAAGGATCTAGCTTCAGGGGGAACCCTGCTCCCTGCCATCCTGGGGACCTTGTGCAGATATGAAGACCCTGCCCCCTGTCCCCACTCTATAGCTCTGACCAAGAGCTAAGGGCCTCTCTGAGGTCCCCCAGTTGGGTCAGAGGCAGGATGATCCCTGCTCCCAAGGGCTGACTCCACACCTAAACAAAAGCTCCCAACATCCACTGCCAAACCCCTCCAGCCTTCCCTAGTTAACATATGTGACCCTGACCACTTCATGCCAAACACTGTCTTGCCTGGATTCTGGCAGTAGCCTCCATCTTTGGCCCACCTGGGTCTGTTCTCAACCCAGGTGGTGGGGCATCCTGTTGGAACTAAGTCCATGTGACTTACCTTCTCAGAACCCTTCCATAGTTCCCATCCCCTCTGAGTGAAAAACAGGGAGCCCTGGTTGTGTGGACAAGGCCCAGCTCCACCTCACCTTCCTCCACCTAGACACCGGGGGCGTTTGTACTTGGAAAGGTTATTCAACATGGTCAGTCAGTTGGTCCCGGATGTGTAATATGAATGATGGTACATCTCTACCATGGAATACAGGCAGCTAAGAGCAGGAAAGGGCATAAGTGCTAATAGGGACACAGTTCCAAGACTTGCTGTTAAGTCAAAAAAGCAAGGTGTGATGCACTGTGTAGAGGATGCAGTTGTGTGAAAACAAAAGGGGGTGGGCTTAGAATATAAATTTGCTCACATTGGGGTAGAATTTCTCCAGAAAAATACAAGAACCTAGTAACATTAGCTGTCCCTGATTGAGGAAACTTGGTGTTGGGGAGACAAGACTGAGAGGGAGCTGCTGCTTTGTAGAAACTTTTTAAAAAGATTTTTATATTTATTGTTTTAAGAGGAGAGGAGGGCCCAGAACAGTCTCCATAGCTGCACATCATTAGCTGTGATATGGCTTCACTCCACACAGGTGGATGTGGGGCTGTGCAGGGTGAGAACTGAACCAGAGGCCTCCCAGATGGGAGGTGAGCACCCTTGCTGCCAAGCCATCCCAGTGGCCAGGCCGTGAATCGAATGCTGGATCCCGTGATCACAAGGGAAGCGCTCAACCACTGAGCTATCCCAGTATCCATAGTCTTTGTTTTTTGAACAGGTAACATGCACAAGGTATTCCGGGCTCTCCTTCCTTGAAACAGTATTTCCAGGTTCTAATGTGACCTTCCAGAGGCATTAAATACATATGCAATGAAATAACACATGCATCCTATTTTAAACAAAAAATTTTAAAAATTGAACAGAAACGACAGCATAGCGTATGCACCATTTACAACGTGTTTTTTCACTTTAACATATTTTAGAGATTGGTTTATATCTGTCATAATGAGCTTCTCCATGGGTTCAAAATCCTGAAATGTAATAGGCATACAGAACAGTACATAAAACATTCATATACTTAAAAAAATAACTAAAACAAGCAATCGTGTAACCCACACCCAGATAAAGCAGCAGAAAGACTACAGGTCCCCCAGAAGCCCTGGTAGCTTGTTGGCTGGAGGTGACCAGAATCCCAGGCTTTATGGAAACAACTGTTTTGCTTTCAGTTCTACCACCTAGGGATATCTGTTCAGCAGAAGTATTCATCCCTTGCCTGTTTTGGAATCAGGTACTAAGGCACTCAGCTGTCGCTCTTTTGTGACTTGTTTGGCTAGTCATGATGTTTGTTTCTCCCATGCTGCTCTAAGTCATGATAGCTCATACTTAAAGCCCGTGGTTTCTGTGCAAGAATGCTGAGCAATAAGGTATGTATGCTTTCAACTATACATTCCCACCAGGAGCCCGTGTCTGTAACTCAACAAACTTGCCAACACTTAGTATTGTTAAGACTTCAACGTTGGCTTATATTGCATTTTCCCAATTACTATCATTTCATGTTGTTTTGGTAGTCATTTGGAGTTCCTCTTCCTCTTTTGAAGTGTTTAACTGCTTTTGTTCACTTGTCCTTTGTGCTGTCTTCTGATTTGTAGTTCTTTATATATTGCTTAGTTCTTTTGGGTTCTATGACTTGTAAATTTGTCCCACTGACTTATCTTTCATGCTAAAATAGAGTTCTTGATTAAAAAAAATTACCTTGAAATATACCCAAAAGTAAAATACACCTATTTTAAGTATCTAGTTTTAAGTTTTGACAAGTTTATGTGCCCATGACCACTATAATCAAGATCTGGAATATACCCGCCTCCCTCCCAAAAAACACACCATGCCTGTGCATTTGATCCTCCCCGATCCCAGACTGCCAAAGTTTTTAGCCATTGTGACTAATTTTGTCTGCTCTAGAATCTCATATAAGTGTAATCAAATATTTTGCACACTTCTGTGTATGGCTTCACTCAGCATGTATTAATATTTTTGAGATTCATCCAAATTGTGTATCAGTATCTTGCTTAGTATTTCATTGTATGAATTCACATCTTCTTTACCCATTCATCTGTTGAACATTTGGGTAATTTCCAGTATTTGCCTATTATAAAAGGAGACACCTTTTCCTTCCTCCTTTCATTTTATGATAATTTTTTAGAAAAGATTTAACACATGGGCCAGGGCTGGGATTTGAGCCTCGGTCCCTGGGTCTGCAAAGCAAGTGCTTAACCTGCTGTGTTATTCCGGTTTCCCTATGATCATTTTTGAGACTGCATCCTAGAGTTCCAGCACAGGGTAACAAAATTGTTGCTAATGGATGAGAAACTGAGGTGAAGCCAGCCCGTCTCTGCCTTCCATTTCAAGACCCACTGCTTCATACCCAACCACCCCTGGATTTGCAGCCCTTACCCGTGAGCTTCCATAGCACTGACTGCCAGTCCTGTCCTGCACATGAGTGACAGATGGCCACTCCAGGGCTTCCCCCTTGTTTAACCTAAACTTGCCCTAGCTCCCACTGCTACCATAGGGGCGGAGGCAGAACCTGTGACAACACTGGGGTGTCTGTTCCTGCAATCATGTCTTCATCACTTGGTTACTCAACCTGGGCAGCCTCACCTCATCAGAGAGCTCAAGACTGGGACCTCAAGTTGGACATTGGACTCGGGGGCAGAAACCCTGGTAGCTTCTAGGAGCTAAGGTCAACCCCTACACTCTCAACAGAAATCTACCATGAACTTTAAGAGGACCCAAATAAGGTACGTATATTGCTGGCAGATACCTCAACTTCAGTGTGAACCCTGGCAAGGTAACCAGTTCACCACACTGGGATTTTTGGCAACAGAAATTGGAAGATGGGTCTTAACTGGGCCCGGGATTGGTGATGTTATGTAGAAAATACACAAATCTTAAAAGGCCATAGCTGGATATGGTGTCCTGAGGGGAGAGAACTTCACCCCAGTCCAGGGCAGATGGACAAGGTTTGTCAGAGGAAGCAAGAGCAAGGCACTTCACACCTACCTGTCTGGTGGCCAGGAGGAGCAGCTATGGGAAGCAGGCCCCAAGCCCCCTTCCCTCATCCCATTTTAGATGTTAAATCTGACTCCAGAGGAGCTTTGCCTCCTCAGATGGGAGGAGCTCAACGAGGGGCCCACAGAGTTGAGGGCACAGTGCTAAGGCCTGTGATGCACTTGAGGGCAGGGTACCCACCATTTGGAGCCGACATGGCACATGCTGGTCCTGGGGCATCTTAAGATGCACAGCAGCTGCTTTTCCAACTTTATTTAGAAAAACAAATCCAGGTCCCAGTGCCCCCATGCCCTCACCCACCCCAGCCATAACTTAAATAACTTAGAGACAGAATTGAGGGTTGGGCGGGGGTGGGGGGAAAGAGCCCATTACAGGCGCCGCAGGGCCCGCTTCTTGTCCGTCTTCTTCTTGGCTGCCAGCTTCTTGTCACGCTCACCTGCATGCTTCTTGGCCATGGGCCCCTCAGCCCCTCCCGGGGTCCCGGGGTCCATGGGGTCCATGGAGGAGGCTGCAGCTGCACTGGCCAGGGCCTGGCCAGCCTCAGGCCTCCCGCCGCTGGGCCCACTGGCACCCCCGTGGATCTCTGTGAGCAGGCGGGCACGGGCTGCATACTCCTCATAGTTCTCCAAGAGCAGGCGGCCTGCTTCCTCATTGAGCGCAGACTCGGGATTGGGGTGGATCAGCAGGCACTTGATGGTCTGTGGAGAGAGGACTGAGGGTAAGGGAGCCAGGCCAGCCATGGGCCCAACAAGCCTCCCATGTCAAGCCCTGCGGCCTCCTCACTAGCTGTTCCCAACACTTCCTCCAGGTTACACAGTCACCTAACTCAAGCTACATCTTCATCTTTGCTCAGTGTCATCCACACTGGCACAGTCAGTGATTTTAAGGCCTGGACTGGGGAAGAAAGGGACTTCCCCAAGGTCTATCAGCTCTTTCCCCAAAGATATAGTTAGATACATAAACCCCTGGCTATTACTGGCTTTGACAGGAATCCTGAGCACAGACGCTGGCTGGGCTAAACCACACTCGAAAGACACCAGGAAATGTAAAAGGGCCCTGCCTCTACCCTCATTCTAAAAAGGAACCCAGAATGCCCAGAATGTGCCTAGCTTTAAACAGGTGACTTAATTTCTCTGGCCTGTAAAGTGGGGCAGTGACAGGTGCTACCTGGGGCTGTTTTGACACATACAAAGCACCTGGCCCAGCAGACATCACTGATGATCAGGGACCCAAGATCACACCCTAATTCTGACCACTGCATCCCACAACTAGAGACCCATCCAGTAGCCTCCTCATGGCCACAGGGTTGGCCCCATGGCCGCTGGAGATCACTGGGATTATTCTAGCAATTATCCTAGATCATCTCCAGTATCCCTTGGCAGCCACCGCTGACACTCCAGGAAGAGAAGGGAAAGCATGGGTGTGTGTATGCGGGTAGTCTGTTTACCTTGCAGCTCAAACCTCCCAGGTGACCTATGGGAAATCCCAGTTCCCCACCCTCCCCACCATCTGCCCCAGGGGCTCATTAGAAATACAGTTAAAAAGTAAAGCTTTGAGCAGGTGGGGAGGTAGCCGGTGACCTAAATGCTTTAAATAGCCTGTGGGGACCTTGGAGCACTGGTGTAGTCCAGGGTGGTGTCTCCACCTCACCTTGACTGACGTTGGGCCGCATTATCTGTGGGTACCATCCTTGCACTGCAGGATATGAAGCAGTACCCCTGCTCCTCCCACTAGATTTGACAATTACAAATGTCTCCTGACAATGCAAAATGTCCCTGGTGGGGAAGAATCACCCCCAGTTGAGAAACAGTGATTTATGCAAACATTCTGGAATTATAGGGAGATGACTGCACAAACTTTGTGACTACTGAAAAAACCAATGAGCTGTATACTTTAAGGCAGTGGTGGCGAACCTATGGCACGCGTGCCCAAAGTGGCACGCGGAGCAATTATTTCGGCATGCGGAGCTGTGAATACCATTAAAAAAATTATGTTTATGCTCTTATATACATAAAAATAATCGATACCTCTATCTCATGTGAGTCGAGCAAGTATACTCTTATTTCATAAACTTTGGCACTTAATCGCCAAAAGGTTCGCCACCCCTGCTTTAAGGTATCCTGGGTCCAGCATTGTCAATCAACCCTTCCAAAATTTTTTAGAAATGTTGGAAACCTGAATTTGTGTATCAGAGATGGTTTTAAAAAATAAACAATGTACTGGTGCTGGGATGTCACTGGGGGTGTCCAGGCCCAGTCCCCCCAGTCCTTACCAGCAGCACATGCCGGATGCCCAGCTCAGCTGTCCAGTCCCTCTTGAGCACGTTGACACAGATCTCGCCATTGGCTCCCACATTCGGGTGGAAAATCTTGGTCAGGAAGTAGCCCTTGGGTGGGGAGGCCGGAAAGTCCTTTCCCAGCAGAAGTTTCATGCGGAACAGGCCTCCAGCGTATGGGGTCCCCTCTGCAGGGTGAAGACAGGGACTGGGTCAGGAAGCTCAAGCCTTTCAGGCATTCAGCAAATCCCAAAGCTCCTGGGTCTGGCTGGGAGGAGAGTGTGAGTGCCCTGGCTGCCTCCTCCTCTACCAGACTGGGGACAGAGGCCACAGGTACTGCCTCCCCCAGCCAGTTAGCTGCCTGTGGCGCCACTTTTGTTACCACCAATCCTGGTCTTCACCACTGGATGCCTCGTCCTCTCTCCCAAGTAAAGGTCCCAGTCATGCACCCTTCCCAAGAGGCAGACACTCGTACCCAATTGTGTTCTTGGAAACATATACTTGGAAGTCTTGTGGGTAAATGATGGGAACAGCCTCAGTCAATGGTTATCTCCTTTACCCCTTGATAAGGTCAAAAAGACGGGGGAACCAGTCCAGACCCATCATGGCTGTTCCTCATGACCCAGTCCCCACAACCAACCCATTAGTGGCTGGGACAGATGACCTCAGGGTCCAATCTTGACTGTCCCCACCCCACTCCCAGTCCAGCCAAACCACTTCACTCACCTGGTGCCAACAGTGTTGATGGCTTCCTGCTGGGCCTCCAGTTTCTACTCCCACCCCCCACTAAGTCAAAGGCAACTCTGTAGAGAAGTTACACCTGCTTTTAGCTTAGCAAACAGCTTCCTTTCCAACTCCTTACACAGAGAGGCCTACAAGCCCTCAAAGCTTCACCAATCCTTTTTCTTCTTTCTGTTCTGTTCCTACAGCGTACCCACTGCACCTGCCTGAGGGGCTTTTAGGATCCTCTCCCGCTAGCCCCACGCCCTTGGGAAGCACAGTGGGAATCACCTCACTGTCATCACCTCAGTATCTTCCCTGACCCCTTCTCCTCACTCCTGACTAGGTCCTTCACCACATACTCTTGTAACATCTTGGCTTACTTTGTGAAAGTTCAACTAACAACAGAAATGCAGTACACCTGCAAACAATGCCCTAAGTCACTGCATGACGAAACAATCACGTGTGGTCACTCAGTTATTACTACTATTTCCCTCAGAGCTGCATCTGGTGAGTCCTCTGCCATGTTCTAAGAGTCCCTGACACCAATAGTAAGACGGAGTCTGAAGTCACCAGCCAGGCCTGCCCTCCAGAATGCTGATGGTGTTCCCACCGCCTGGCACCCTCTCTCACTCAATTCTACATATCCTTCAGGTCTGCCAGCATTACCCCAACCCCAGGTAAGGCCCCCATTAAATGCTCCTGCAGAAACCAGGGTTTTCTCACACTTACAGGAAAAACACAGTTATTTGTGCTGCTCTGCCTGCATGCAGGCTGAGCTCCTCTAGAGTTAAGAGGATTGCCTATCCAGTCTTCCAGTACATCCCCAGCAGCTGGAAGACTTGAGCTTTTAAAGGGAGCCTTCTATTCTTACCCTAAAAATGATAAGCAATCTAGGCCTCCTCCATTTCCACACTCACCAGGGCCCTCAATGGTGACCTGCAGGTCAGTGAGATCCTCCTCGTTGGGAAAGACCTTGATGCCATCGGGTGGGTCTGTGGTCAGCGTTGTCACTTCCTTGTATACGAGGCGGATGATATGGGGGGGCAAGTTCTCCACGTTGGAGTTCTGGGCAAGGAGACAAGGGGTTCAGTCGTCCTAGTTTTGATTGTAAAGTCCCAGGAGGTCAATCACGCCTGGGCTCGCAGACCCTCACCCAGAATGCTTCAGGCAACCCTCTCAGGCTGGTCTCCCATTAGAAATGGGGACGGATCTCCGTAGGAGATTGCAGATGAGTCCACACTCCCAGAAGCTCCCAAAGCCCGCATGGGTCCCCAATGATTCCGGATAGGACGAGGCCTACTCTGGTTCCTTTCCCCACTTAACCATGTAAAAACAATCCTGGCACCCCAACTCCGTCCTGGAGATGGCGGCCGAGCGGTTCCCGAAACACCCACGGGCGGGCCACAAAGCCCGGACCCCACCTTCCGGGGCTCAGCCGGGCCTTCTCCTCCAGGGAACCTGCGGGACGCCTGAACTCCTGCCCCGCCTACAGGAAGGGCCGTGGGCCCATGTCCGGCCCGGAATGCCCCCAGGCGGGCCCTCTAACCCCTACGCTGCCTGCCAGAAGCTCCTCAGATACCATCTCCTCCAGGAGGGCCCCGCCACCACCCCTCCCGGGTCTAGCCACTCTGCGCTCACCATGGCTGTGACTGGCCGGGGGCGGGTCCCCCCGGCCCCCTTCCTGCGCTCTCCGGGCCGCCGGCCGGGGCGGGGGGGCCCAACTGCTGCCGCTACGGCCCTGACAAGGCCCCGGTGGCCCCGCTCCACTCCCCGGCTGCCTCAGGAGACCGGCGCACACAACACCAGAAGTCGCACCCGCCCCTGCTGCCCGGCCGCACTGAGCCGGCCGCGCGCGCAGCGCCACCCTTTTATATCCGGCCACAAGCCGCGCCCCCTCGCGGCCTCGGAGAGTCGTGCCTCGACCCGTGATGTCAGCGCGCACGATCTTCAGCATTCGACGTGTTCACCCCCTTTCTTCAAGCTTCGAGCAGAAGCGGGAGAAGATGGGGAAGGGGTGCGCAGCGGGCCGGCCAATAGGGGTGCGCGGGGGTCGAAACAGGGACCCCGGAGTATGAAAGGGCTGAGAAGGGGGAACAGAGAGGGAAAGAACGCGAGAGGCAACGCGATCGCTGATTGGCCCATTTGAATGAGACGCCACTACGGTCCAGCGTACGTGCGCGCGCCCTGAAGCGCGGGACTAACGGTCGGCCGAGGAGCCGGGGCGGGGTGAGGAGAGGAGGGACTCGGGGGGGGGGGGGTTAAACGGATGATGGAAGGTGCTGTGGCCAATAGGAACGCTCAATCGTGTGATGGCGCACGAGACTCGCACGGGCCAATCCTTGCTGGAATAGGCGATGCTAGAGGGCGGGGCGGTTGGACAGTGACCAGTGGGAGCCCTGCTTAGCGCGGGCCAAACCGTTCACAGCCAACGAAATTCGTTAGTCTTTGTCTATGCAAATGAGCGCGTGGGCCATCTGCGCCCCCTCCTCAGCTGGCTGTGGTGGTGGGCGCCCGGAACCTAGCTAGTACTTTTTTCCTCGGGGCGCCATTTTGTGTTGGGAATGACCTGTGACTTGTGAAGCTTCCAAGACCAGTCAGTGCGGCCTTGAAGGCTTAGACGCCTGGAGGCAGAGTGTGACCCCCTAACTCTGACCCTGGTCACAACTCCTGGCTCAGTTTCGTCCCATGGGAAATGGGTGCAGGGATACTTGTGATGCCCAAGAAAGAAGGAATGGTCCCTAAGCCTTCTTCAGGGCAAGGCCCTGCCTTGTACTGTGTTCTAGCCTCCTGGCCGTCGCTGGGTCTCACCTTCCCTGTCTCGGAAATGGATACACAGCTGCTCAGAAAACGGGCCCACAGTGCCTTGAAAACGGGCCTGTGTTGATTCTAGGAGAGGAGGGGACCCAGAGGCCAAAATGACCTCATTGCCTCATCTGTGCATAGGGGGTGTGCCTATCTCAGGGCCTTTCAGATCAGCAAAGTGGGGTTCATCTTGGCTACAGTGTCCTGAAAAGAGCTCTGGCTACCAGCTTCCCCTCATGGGGCCTCCACTTCTGGAAGAGGAGGCAGGAAGTTATAAAAGACACCCACAGAGTAACTAACAGTCATAGCGATAAGTAGGAGGCCTAGCCATGGGGGCATCTGCTACACCTGACCTTCAATCTTAGCCTGCTGGGTGGAGGTGATTCCTGTGCATTTAACAATAGACAGGGACACGGGTCAATGACTCGCCCAGGACCCCCAGCCAAGACACGGCAAAGGGGATGGTCAAACTGAGTTCTAGCTCAAAAACCCAGGTGACAGACATGATGATGATAATAATGGCTGTTGTTTATAACACACGTGCTATGTGCCAGGCCCTGTTCTGGTTCCTTTGCATGCTTGATCTCCAGTAATCTTTGCAATGGTCCTGTTGAGGTATAGTTTAGGATTCCCCTTTGGACACCTGCATTCATTCAATATACTTTTTTTTTTAAATTAAAGATTAAGTTTTATTGGGTTTTTTTGTTTGTTTTTTTACAGAGAAAAAGACAGAAGGGGGAGGTTCCAGAGCAGGCTCCATAGTTGTATGTCATTGGTTTTTGATATAGTTTTACTGCACAGGTGGGCGTGGGGCTATGCAGGGCAGGAGCTGGGCTGGGGGCCTCCTGCATGGGCCCCAGTAAGAACTGAGCTGGGGGCACACCCCAGTTCAGTATATAGGTTCACACGGGCTGCGGCCGGGATTCAATCCCTGGGCTCCGGGGCTGCAAAATGAGTGCTCAACCCACTGAGCCATCCCAGCATTTCCTCAATAAACTTTTGAGCAGCTACTAGGTGGCAGGCAGGAACCTATGGGGGTATAGCAGAGAGTCAAAAGGACAAACCCCCTGTGCTCATTTTGCTTAACGTCCTCATGGGGGTGCCCAGCAGTAAGTGAGTATATAGCATGGTGTGGGCGAGTGAAGAATGATGGGTCAGGTGGTAGAGAGGGAGAATGGGCTGCTATTTGACCTTGGCTGGGCAGGGAAGGCCTCTCCAAGGAAGGCTCATCTGGGCTACAAGAAAGTCTATGGGACAAGCATGCTGAGAAACGCGAACAGCACGTGCAAAGGCCTGGGGAAGGGATTGTGCTTGGTGTGTTTTGGGCACTACCACAAAGCCAGCAAGGCTGTGTCCCAGTGAGCTGAGCAGGTGGAAGACACTGAGGCCAGAGATGTAAGGGGAAGCAGTGACTATGTCACACACCTGGGCTGTGGTGAGCAGTGTGTTCTTTTCCTTAAGCACTGGGGAGCCAGGGAGGCTTTGACTGCATGACTCCATCTGACTTATAGGCAGGAACAGAGGCCGGTGAGGAGGTGATGGCAGCCATCCAGGTGGTGACAGGTTTGGTAGCAGTGGGGATGGGATAGGCTGTGGAATTTGGCGAAGTCAATAGGATTTGGTGTTAGGTTGGACCTGGAGTGAGAAAGAAGGAAGGGATGGCCTACACCCTGAATAGTCAAAACCTTTTCAGTAAATGTTTTTGACTTTGTAGACCATTGGTCTCTGTCCCAACCAACTGAGCTTTGCTGCCGTAGACAATATGCAGATTTTGTTTACAGAAACAGTCAGTGGCCAGAGTTCACTCTCAGGGGGTTTATCCTTTACTGACCCCTTAAATCCCAACGTGCCCCACCCCTGCTAAAAACCCTTTCAAGAGCCCCCCCCAGCCAACACTTTATTTTGAATCAATCCTGAACTCCCATGAGGTCCATCAACACACTCTCCCTGGGCTTCCCTTGGCCTTCTTTCTGTCTGTTCCTGGTATAAAAACCAAGCTCTGTCTCACCTGAAGATGTTCACACGTGACTCCCCTGTGCCTGGAGAGCATTCCACACCCTCTGTTTCTTCATGGCTTAGGTCAGGGATTCCCAACCCCGTGCCCATGGGCGCCATGGCGCCCGCAGCCCGATTTGTGTGCCCCCGCCATTATTTGACTGCATCAGAAGTTTTTCATAAACACTAAGTAAAACTATAATTTCTTTTTATACATTTGTTAGAATTTTAAAATATTGTTTGAGTATCTACACAGGTTTATTCTATTCGTTGGTATGTTTGCGATATCGTATGTATAAGTCTTTCCCTAGCTTTCGCCTTTGTCCATGTTGCGTCTTGTTTAGCCGCTGCGCTCTTTAAACTCTCCTCCACCCAACCGGGAGACGCGAAGTTGCCATTTGGATTGCGGTTGCTGGACTGATCGGGTTGTGACTGTTAGCTAGGATCACAGTGTTTTGATATATTCGATTTTAAATGAACTAAAAGCGAGGTAGGTAATCTATTATTATGGTGACAATTTGATATGATATTGTAGTTCTATAACTATTTTTATTTTTATTTTTTTAGTCCTAAAATGAGTGGACCAAATAAGAGAAAACGAACCTATAATTTTAACACAGACTGGGAGGAATCATATTGTTTCATTAATTTAAAAGGTAAATGCGTTTGTTGTGTGGCAGTAGTATTGCAGTGCCGAAAAAACATAATGTTGAACGTCACTTTGAGACAAGTCATACCACTTTTGATACGAATTATCCACTTAAATCTGAAGTAAGAAAGAAAAAAATAAATCAACTAAAATTAAGTTTAACTACTCAACAGACTGTTTTCACTAGACATGTGGAAAAATCTAAAAAGGCAACCATTGCTTCTTTCAAAATTTCTCACATGCTCGCAAAGAAGAAAAAACCTTTCCAGGATGG
>PVKE010023486.1:0-24597 GCA_004027555.1 Craseonycteris thonglongyai
ACTGACTGGACTAGAATGAGTCATTCTGTTCAGTAATCTTGAGTGGGTGGGCTGGCCGGACGCTTGGAAATGAGGCATTCCAACCTCTTGATTTTTAGTCATGCTTGGAAAATGACAGGCTGAGTGGAAATTTACAAAGGGGTACGTCCCCTAGGTGAGTCCAGAAATGCAGGGTGGGCGGTCGGCTTCTCGCCAGTGGGTGGTGGGGGGAGGGGGAAGTGGCAAAAAAAACAAACTGGAATTATCTTCTGGAGGGTGGACCCCTTGTATTTTAGTACAGGCTTCACCCACTAGGTGAATGTTCGTGGAACCCATCTGCATCAGTGTACCAGCTGGCATTGTGAGAGGCTGCACTCAGCTTCAGTGAATTGTTCTTAAAGACTCAGCTCATTTGCCCATTTCACAATGGGTGACTTACACAAACACTGTGTGGCATGACAAAGCACCTCCCACACTGCACTGAGTGTTCATCAGTTTTTGACTAAAAATGGCTTGACCTCTCCACCTGTCCTATTCACCTGATCTTGCCCAGAGTGATTTTGTTTCCCGGATGAAAAAGCCCTCAAAGGGAAACATTTTGCCCAGGAGGAAGCACTGAAAGGCATCAAAAATCAATGAATTCAAAAACTTGAGCAGTGGAAAAAGCATCTTGATAGGTGTATCAAATGGAGAGTAATTTAAAGGTGACTGTAGTTTAAACATGTAAGAATAAATTGACAATTTTTCATAAATTCTGTTTTTTTTTTTGCGGGGGGTGGGGGGCTATATCTAGCAGGTGGTATACACGTGATAGAAAGTAACAAGGGTTGGAATCAATGCATCACACTTTTTGTAAAGAAAGGAAAAGGCACATGAAGCAGATCTTACGGAGTTAATGAGCATCTGAGTTCTTGCTTTATGACCTCTGATGGTTTTCATGCCTTTATACACAGCATGGCTCTGAGGCCTGTCACCAGGGCCGTGTATGTGTACGCGTGGTGACAGAATGAAGCTGTTCGTGCTGAGAAGGCTTTCTCAGTAATCCTGTGAAGCAAGCAGAATTGGGTTAAGTATCATAGTTGCTTGTGTGTATGTGTTTGTTGGTTTTGTGTCTGAAATAATATAGTTTCTTCCCACTAGTATCTTTCTTCTCTATCCTTAGGGAACCGAGGGACGGTTAAGAGAGGCAGTTTTGTGTAACAGAGAGACTGGGTTTGGGAGCCAGATTAACCCTGGACTCAAATATCAACTCTGATGCAAGCTCAGGCAATTTGCTTAACCAAAGCCTCAGTTTCCTTACCTGCTTGTTGGGAAGCACAATATGTACCTGAGGATTAGGTGAGATTTGTGCAAAAGAAAAAGCTGGGCATTATAATTATATCCTTGCTCAGTGTGTTTCCTGACCAGGCTGCTTGCAACTGTTCACAGATGCCTTTAGGACTTGGAATCAGTCCTTGCCTGGTGAGGGCATTGTATCTGCCAGGCCCTTTGAGAAGTGTGATTATAATAGGATCATGTTGACCTAGTGTTGGCTCCTTCTATCTTCTCTGAGGCAAGTGGAATTAAAGCAAAAGTTGCTTAGATGACAATGGATATTAAGGGACACAATCATGCAAGAGAGGAAGGGAGTTGCCTGTTTACCAAGCACTGAAGCACTCCCGCTTATAGAAAGAGACGGAGCTCACACAGATCTCTCCTGGCCTGGAGGCCAGTCCTTCAGAGTTTCACTGAATTGATGAGATGGTTGGTGACTCATTGCTTTTACTCAGAGTCACTGCACTGAAATCCTGGGTGAGAAGTGATCAGAAAATAAATTGGTGGCAGGTTGTTTCTGATTCTAGGACAAATGATTTTACCGGTTTTCTATAATCATGGGGTCTTAAAATTGGATCAATTTTCAAAAATGTCTATTACTGTGAAAGGGAAATTGGAGTGAAGTCCCCTAAACTCTTCCCTGATAATAATTTGGGTCAATTAAATATTTTTAAGTTTATAGTTCTTAAAGGAATGATGCCGTTTCCTCTATATGAACCTTATTTCTCTTTTCACCTTCTCCAAAACAGCTTAAATTCCATGTCTTTTGGAAGGCTTTTCTCTCGCATCCTTTTACTCTGATTCTGGTCCTCTTGGTTTCCATAGCCTTTCTCATGTATGATACTGACCTGGCATGGACTTTGGTGTTACTGTCCTCAATGGCAGATAACGTATCTTACTCAACTTTGCATGTCTCCCCAACACCCAGCACAGAACTTGAAAAATCAAACAAATGGATGAATGGGATGAATGGGGTGGGTGCTAGTGCCAGGCTGTGTGTACCTGGGTATATAACATGCCTTCTACCCTTCCACTCATAGTCTAATGGAGGGAGACGGAGAAAGAGGAAAACGTGCTGGTGTGATGGAGGAGCAAAAAGCATGGTCCACGCAAACTGAACCCTAGGTGATCCAGGGCACCCTTCCCTACAGAGGTGTCATTGGAACTAGAACTTAAAAAATAGAAATGTGCAAGTATGTTTAAATGCCTCGAGTTTCGCTATCTCTTGCATGATGCTCTGCCTGCCTTGAGCCTCCTCAGAGGAAGTAATTGTCTTTCTAGTTCTCATGACTCTTCTGAGCCTCTTTTTCCAACCACTTCCTACTGGATGTCACAATAATTGCATTCATGCCTTATCACTCCTACTTCAGGGCAGGACCCATGTCTTCTCTAACTTCATAGCCTTTAAAAAAATCCAGTCAAAGCCTAAAACCAAGAGAGTGTTCAGAGACATGTAATTTTAGAATCCACTTAAAAAAAAAAAAAATCTAAGGTTTTTCCAAAGTCCTCATCCACTCATTTTCCACTGCAGATATTACTAACTTTAGAAGTCAGCAATGGTATAGGCATCCTCTTCTCCAAATACAAAGATTCTCCCTTATACTTCTTCCATATCTCCTTTTCATATTTTATCTTCCAGCTCCCTCTCTCTCTTCAGAAGTGACCACCTTTAACAATTAATTGTATATTCTTACAGATATTTTCCACATATTTTCTTTTTTTTACTAGGATGATCCTGGGTTCTATGATGTCAGTACAACTTCTGGTCCCAGGTACAGTGTCTTGAAATAGTATGCCTTTGTTCCTATAGGAGAGTACTGTCTCTTCCTGCAAATATAGTTTATTTCTCCTGAGAAACCAATGTTTATTTCCTTGGTTGTTTAGTCTTAAGATGAGGATGACTTGTGGCTTCAACACTTTGAGAGCTGGGCTATTCCAGGATCTGATATCTGCATCATTTAAATGTCCTGCTTTATAATCTAACTCCATTTTGGTGAGACATTCTCTGGAACCAGGTTATTAGGAGGTAAGGGGTTAGGGTAGACTAGAGTATCCAGCCTGAGTAGGTTAGAAAAGACCAAAATGATTCTGGGTTTAAAATTAATTTCTGTTGGTTTAGGACAAAAATTGTGTCCTAGGATGTGGCAATAACTGTTCCCTGGCTAAACCAGCAGATATTTAGAACCCCTCCTTTCTTCCCAAATCCCTCCTTCCTGAGCACAAGTATGACATCTGGAGCTGAAGCAGCTATCTTGTGCCACTGAGGCAAAAGTTGATAGAGTAAGGATGAAGAGTGGTAAGGAAGATGACTCTTGGTTTTCCCTGACATCACAGAGCACTGCATCAACCCTAGACCTGCCTACCTTTCAAGAGTGAAAGGAAGCTACATTTTACTATCCTGAACCTGCTTTTTGGCATACTGCTTTTCAGCTGTTTATTAAGTAAAAGACTCAGAAAGGACCTTTGGCCCTACCTCTTTTCCTACCCAGACACAGAAGCTTGCTTCAGGAAGGAAATCTTAGAATGCTGCCTCAGTCTAATGTGAATTAAGGATGATAAATAAGAGGACATCAGGCAGGTGCCTGTTAGCTAGATACCAGCTGAGTCCCATTGTTTCTGGGTTGCCCAGCCGGGATTTGCCCGCCGTGTATATTCCCCTCTTTATCTGTGAACTGCCTATTCTCATTTCTGAAATCTATTACCCCTCCCTCCACCTTTGTCTAAAAGGTCATATAGACCCAATGTTACCTGTCTTTGGAATTTTCATGCCTATGTGAATTCCCCATGCACATGTATTAAAATTCAGATTTTCTCTGTTGATCTGCCTCTGTTAATTTGATTCTTAGCCCAGCTAGAAGACCTTAGAAGGTGGGAGGAACAGTATTCATTTGTGTAGCCCTCACAAGAGCAACCCAAACTGATACACAGGCATAACTATCCGTTTGCCTGGAATTGACAGGAGAGCTGCTCAGGCCATCAAAGGCCACCAATATGAAAAGGAAGAGTTGCAACCAGGGCTGATGGACTATCCAAGCTCCCCGAAACTGGTCGACTGTCCATCACGTCACTACAGGGCAGTGTGTAAGCAGTGAGTCTTTGTCTACTTTATTGCCACAGCTTTACTTTCTTCATTCTCCCATTGGGAGTCCCACGAAGAGACTAATTTCCCAATAATTGCTTCTGGAGACGGTCTTGGTGAAAATGTCAGCAGCCACAATTCAGCTGCTGTCTCAGAGATCACTCAGTGCTACCAATACTGTCCATTATCAAAGCATTGCCCAGGGAAGCAGACGCCATTTTCAGATCTCTTCGTGATAAAACTGAATGAGAATGGCCCAGGAGATATAAGCACTCCCTTTTACAGTGACCCAGCTCCCAAATGTATGATCCTGGTTGTTTATTTTTAGAAATAAAAGCTCTTTCTTCTTTTTCACTAAAGAGGGTTCTAAAGACCCTGCTGTTCATAGAGGCCCAAAGAAACTCACAATCTCCACTCCCACCTACCCTGAGTTCTGTCCTCTGGTCTATTGCAGGATGAATGACCTTGAGATTTATTAGTTGTCCACACCAGGAAAGCCTAGCATAGACACTTCTATAGTGTGTTCGCAGTGATTACTACAGTTTTGAGCACTGCTTCATGCTTGCCCTTAATAATAGAAGTATGTGTTTCCCCACCTCAAACTCTATTCCCCAGAAAAAAAAAATCTTTGGTCAGAGAAGAGTTAAAATGTAAAGAAGTCCTACAGCGTTTATTATCCGCTGCCTGTTCAGGTTGCAGACTGAAATTGACTGCTCTCCTCTCAACTCTGCAGCAGAATGCAGGGCAGGGGGACGGGGAGGTGCGGGGCTGTTTACAGCTGCTTGTTAGCAGTGATTATCTCCTCCCTTCCTTTCCCTCTCCCTTTCTCTTCTTTGTTCCTACCTCCCTTACTTCCTGTCGTGCCCCCTCCTCCCTCCCTATTTCTTTATCATAAACCTAGGTTATCATTGTCTGAAGTCAAGAGTAAAGGCCAAATATAAAACAATTCTTCAAGAGAAATGCCTTGCAATATGAGCTGCATCTTGTGTATTAACTTCAGCCATTCATCTACATGTGGCAAATCTCTGGGTCCTTAAATCCTAGGAAAGTACGTCCAATAGTGCTTATATCTTACATGTTCATGAACTAGAACTTCCCTTTGCTTTTTAAAGATTTATATGCTGTTGGCAGGTGCGAAGAAGTTCCTTCTCCACCCTTGATGTTTTTTCCAGGTGGTGGGAACGTCATTAGTGCAACTCCTGACCTCCCTCCAGCTCTTTATTAGTCCTCCCCTAAGGGAATAATACATTTGATGGGCAAATGTCAAATGTAAACACCTGGGTAGACTCAGCTCCTCTTTTCTTCCTCTGGGGAGTAGGCAGCTCCCCTTCCCCTGCCTTCGGGTTGTTATATTCTCCAGCAAACGCTGCTCTGCTCCTGCCCAGGGCAGTCAGCCACAGTCTAGCACCACCGGGGTGAGGTACATCTGCCCAGTTCTGGGTTCATTTCACTAAGCTACTTCCTTCAATCTAATTTTATCAGCAGCAAAGGTGATAGTGTGGTTCTCCATGTGCCAGTCCTTCATTTTGTTGCTTATCTAGACGTGACTCAAATGAGAAAGAGACGTGCTTTAATAGGATTCTCAGGAACTCACCACATACATCCCATTAGATCTGCTGTTGACTAGATGTCTCATTAGCCAGTATCAATATACATGACTCAAATGCAAGACTATCTGAATTATTTTTGAAGTCTTTTATAGGAGGATTTTTGGACAAACCAGCAGGTGGAAAATCATTATGAACATAGTTGAACTCAACACCATAATTGACACCCATAAACTTCTTCATCCAACAACAGCAAAGTACACATTCTTCTCAAGTTCACATGGAACATTCACTAAGATAGATCACATTCTGAGCCAGAAGGCACACCTCAAAATATTTTAAATAATAGAAATCCTACAACGTCTGTTCTAAGGTCACAATGAAATTAAACTAGAGATCAGAAAGATAACAGGAAAATCCCAAAATACGTGGAGATTAAGCAGCATACTTCTAAAAGAAGTCAAAGAAATACAAGAAAAATTGAAAGATATTTTCTACTAAATAAAAGTGAAACCCCAACCTATCAAAATTTGTAGTGAAATTCTGTGCAGGAATTTTAGTTGTACTAAGTGGGAGAAATAGGAAAATTATGTATACTCCATTTCCTAGAAGCAGGAGTCCTCAGATGAATTCCATTAACCAGTTTTATTTTACCTAGAACAAAATGTTAAGAAACTGTACCGTTATGAAGTGACTACAATTTACATTCAATCTCCATTTAACTTCAGGCCCAAATATTTTGCTTTCAAAGCAGTTCTGACCAAATATGTGAAAGTCTATCCTAGGTGGGATTAGATTGATCAAGTTGGAAAGAACGGACATCTTGATAATATTGAATTTTCCTATCCACAAACATGCTATATTTCTCCATTTATTTAGTTCTTTTTTGACTTCAGTTAGGGTTTTCTGATTTTCTTCTCATAGGTCTTGTACCTGTTTTGTTAGATGTATGCCCGAACATTATATAAAACAGACTTCAGCAAAGATGGAGAGAAGATAGCAGACCAGCAAGGGCCTCTGGACCCAGGGACCACCAAGGGGATGAGTTCCCTGAGTTTTCCTTGGACTTGTAGATCACAGACATGGAGGCGAAGAAGCCAGCAACTTGGAAACACCAGCGGCACAGAAATAAATAGCCCCTTGCAAAACCGATCTCTCTAACAAAGGACCAGGAAAGGAGCAACTTAATGAGATAGAAAACGTTTTGAAAATAGTCACTCCATTGCAGCCAAACACACAGAAAAACTGTGGTCTCACGCCTACGTACACCAACAAAGTGAGGGGGTGCCTAGAATTCCACACCCTCCAACCTGTAACAAGGTACTCCCCCGCTGGGCTAAGAAGGCCATATAGGAAGCTTGACCTTGGGTGTTTGAGGAGGTCTAGTGGGGAGGTCTAGTCAAGACTGTTGCTGGTGATAACAAGGCCTCCCCTACTCAGTGTCAGTAGACACCTCAGGGGGATCGGAGCTCCCTTCCCTTCTCAGCTGTAACAAGGAGGCCCCCTCCTTGAGTGTCAACACAGGTCAAGTGGGGAACTTGGACTTCTGCTCCACCTGTCAGTAAGGAAGCAGCAACTCCTTTCCTCCCTCCGAGAAAGCCTGATGAAACAGAAAGTTTGTATATGACCCACAGTCACATAGCAGAATATGAAATGTCCAGGTTTCACTCAGAAATCACTGGTCATAACAAGCATTTCAGTTGTGAATTATTAAAATCTAACCCCCTCCTCAAAAAAAAAAAAAAAAAAGTCAAGAAATGTTTATGTGACTGTTCAAGAAAGTATTTAATCTTACAAGAAACTTTGGTTGGAGAGAAATTCAAGTGATTAGTCATCGGTTATTTATTTCAGTGTATTTCAAGAAGGCTAATAGAGAGAAGGAGGTAAAGCCTTATAATTATTAAGCCCAGATATGGACGCTGTGCTGAACATGTAAAATATAGATCCCTGGTGATAAAAGCATGGATAGAGACCAAAATGAAAGGGACAAGATTATCTGGGGAATCACAAAGTACTGTAGTGGTCTTGAGTTACGAAAATAGAGGCACCAGATATACAATGGGACTTGTAGACTGAAATTTTTTCTAGAAATACCTGGAAAATTGAGCTAGCAAAATTTTGGGAGGCAGGAATATTTTTTGGCTTTATCTGGGAAAGCTGAGGAAGCCGGGATGGCTCAGTGAATTGAGCGCTCACTTTGCAGCACCAGGGACCCAGGATCAAATCCCGGCCCTGGCCCGTGCGAACCCACGTGCTGAACTGGGAGCTCCCCCAGTTCAGTTCTCTCTCTGTCTCTGTATCTCTCTCTCTCTCTCTTTCTCTCTCTCTGTCAAAAACAAAAACAAAACCAAAAAATCTGGGAAAGCTATTTTCTAAGTAAATAGATCATCTATTTAGTTGCCTATGCCAGTAAAAATTTAAAATGATCTTAAAATTCTTTAAAATTTCCATTTTTATTGTATATTGTTGCTGATTATTCCACAGATTTGGAGGTAAATTCGGAAAATATTTAAAAATGGAAAAAATGACACTCTTAAGTAAAGAAAATAAAAAGTACCATACTGCTAAATTTCTTAATTTATTTACATTACTCCCATTCCCCAAGTCTGGCATTCTCTAGCATTCACAGATCACTAAAAAGGTATGAGAAGTGAATAACTTCTTTAATTTTGTAACCAACTTTATCTTCTTTTGATTCCTGAGGAGATGAAAAATGATTAGATGTATTTACTCAACGGTAAGTAATAACCAAATGTTTATTGATTGGCCAGAGGAGTATCTGAAAAGGTAATAGTTTATATAAGCTTTGGGTTCTGCCTGATGCTTCTATCCATCCAGAATGCTTTATAAAACCTTCACTGATTTTCCTCAGTGTGAACCTTCCTTAGTTTGCCATGAAAACTTTGCATGAGTGACTTATTTGTAAAACCCCCTTCCAGGTTGGCAAATATAAGTCAATTGAAAACTGTTTTCTTGTAACTTCCCCTTTTTTGCATTAGCCACACTGAACTTTATCAAAATGGAGAACACACACATACACACCATCAATACCACAGAATAAACACTTAAAAAATAAAAGGAAACGAAAGACCGCATTCGCAGCAGCAGCCTGCAGCAGTTGGTACAGTCAGCTGCCCCTCTATCTGTGGAGGATTAGCTCCAGGATCCCTCTGATACCAAAATCTATGGATGTTGAAGTCCCTTATATAAAATGTCATAATGTTCGGATATAAGCCATGTAAATCCACCCACATACGAGCTGTGGTCAAAAAGTAGGGTGTTGGTGAGTGAGGCTGCCCAGAGCCATCCAACAGGAAGGCAGGGATCTGCGATACTGGAAACGACCCCCCAGAACCATAGAAACAGTGTGTGACGAGTTCCAACTCGTTTGGTGCAGTCAGTTGAAAGAGGGGTGTTCTAAAATGTGCTGTAAATCATGAATCATGAACAATGCACTCACATAAATTTCTGTCAAATAAAAACACTAAGGTGTGTCCTCATCCACCTTATTCACCAGATCTGGTACTGTGTGATATCTGGCTCTTCCCCAAAGTCTAAATGTCCATGAAAGGTAAATGTTTTGAATCGATTCACGACACCGAGGCAGCCACGACAACACAATTAAAGACACACATGAGAGAGGACTTGTAGAACTGCTTCAGAAAGTGGCAAGAATGGTGGGATAAGTGTGTTTGAAGCAAGGGAGAGTGTTTTGAGGGTGGTTAATGGCAATATGTCTTTTACTGTAATAACTTTTTAATTTAAACATTCACCATATACTTTGATCACACCTTGCACTTTAAATTATTTTTAGGGAAGCTGGGATGGCTCAGTGGGTTAAGCGCTCATTTTGCAGCCCCGGAGCCTGAGGATTGAATCCCAGGTCCAGCGCAGGCAGACCCACATACTGAGCTGGGGTGTGCCTCCAATTCAGTTCTTGCCGGGGCCTATGTGGGAGGCTCCTGGCCCAGTGCCTGCCCTGCGCAGCCCCGCGCCCACCTGTGGAGTGAAACTATATGGAAAACTAATGCTGTCAACTGTGGAGACTGTTCTGGGCCCTCCCCCTTCTCTCTCTCTCTCTCTCTCTCTCTGTCAAAAACTATAAAAATAAATCTTTAAATTATTTTTAGATAACCTATAACACCTAACACAATGTAAATGTTATGTAAATAGTTGTTGTAGTATATTTTTTAGGAATTTCTGACAAGTAAAAAATGTTTGTACATGTTCAGTACAAACCCAACCATAGTAGACATAACTACATAGTACATGTAAGCAATACTAAACTTTTTTTTTTTTTCTGAATACAGGTATATACCTTATTTTATTGTGCTTTACTTTCTTGCATTTCACAGATGTTGCATTTTTTACCAATTGTAGGCAAGACCTTCTATCAGCAAAAATTGCAATTCTCTTTATTGTGACACTGTCTATTGCAGTGGTCTGGAATAGAACCCGAAATATCTCTGATGTATGCCTTTATTTTCTCTGTGTGCTTGGTTGAATCTATAGATGTGGAACCTGTGAATACAGAGGGTTGACTGTATTGTGATTTCAGAATAAAATGAATTAGACACATTGATTTATTTAAAATAGTATCTGCTTTAGCCTGTGTGGAAGTTTTTAGACATAAAACAAAAACTTATTAAATGCTAGAGCTTACCTAATTATTGAAGTAAGGATAGAGTGATACATAGTGATAGTTGGAAGCAAAAGGAAGAAAGGATTGGGGTTTGTTATATTTTGAATTACAGTAGGCAACTAGAATGCATACATGCTATTAACCATCTTTTAAGACAATTTTACAAATAGAGGAAACATTTTATTATTTGTCCACACAATGCTAATCCACATAACTTTTTGTGCTAACTCCTCCTTATTGTTTGTTTTTCTTTCCTCTGGAACTTAATACAGATGTAAATTAACTTCAAATATAAATGAATATAGACTAAACTATGAAAATTTGTTATTTAATTATGTTTAATTAGGTAGAAGATCAACTATTATTAGAACCCCTTAAATGTGCATATTTATGCAAAAGAGCAGTACCATAAAAACAGGTACTGGGGAAGCGGGGATGGCTCAGTGGGTTAAGCGCTCACTTTGCAGCCCCGGGGACCGAGGATCGAATCCCGGCCCCGGCCCGTGTGGACCCACATGCTGAACTGGGGAGTGCCCCCAGTTCAGTTCTCACCCGGGAGAGACCCCAGCCCAGTTCCTGCCCTGTGCAGCCCCGCCCACCTGTGGAATGAAACTATGTGGAAAAACCAATGATGTGCAACTATGGAGACTGTTCTGGGCCCTCCCCCGTCTCTCTGTCTCTGTATCTCTCTCTCTCTCTGTCAAAAACAATAAAAATAAATCTTTAAAAAAAAAAAAAGGGAAAACTGGGATGGCTCAGTGGGTTAAGCGCTCGCTTTGAAGCCCCGAGGACTGAGGATCAAATCCTGGCTCTGGCCCAGGTGGACCCACATGCTGAACTGGGGAGTTCCCACAGTTCAATTCTCTCCCTGTCTCTGTCTCTGTCTCTGTCTCTCTCTGTCAAAAATTAAAAAATTAAAAAATACCCCCCAAACAGGTAGTTTAAGGTTCAATGCAAATAGTACAAATATAGTTTGATTCTGTCATTAAAAAGCTACAATGCTCTGAAGAAAGCCATTCCTTTTCTACATACCCTAAAGAATATGAATAAATACTTTACCATTGAGAACTCGTGTGCCTCTATAATTAGAAAACTTCATTGGTCTTTCAAAAAACTTTCAGCAAAATGTAAAATTATTTCATACATTTTTAAAAAACGATCACTCCTTAATCTCATGATCTTGGTACAATTTTCATTTTGGTACATTCCATCCAGGTCTTCGCCTCATTGTTATAGTAATGTTTCAGGCAAATTGTGCTGTCTTTTTGCTTAACAATCATTTACCCTAAATTTTATTTTTATATAATTGTCATAATTATAATTTGTAGTGATTTTAATGTCTTATTTATAAGAATTTATCACAAGGTAAATATTCAACAGAAGGAAAAAGATACCTTATAGGGATATTCAAGACAGCCTTAGATATAATAATAAAATAATATACACGATCATGGTCTAGCAGTGGCAAATTATAACCTAAACACTGTATGAAGTATGAGGGTAGTGCTTTCAATAGTAGCCAAACGGATGAAACTTCTGACCATAGCTCTTTGGTCAGCTCCAGACTCATGGTGAAGCTGGGTGTCCCAGCAGATTGAGTGATCTTCCAATGCTGACTTCTGGGTTATGTCTCTAACAAAAAACCTCACTTGACTGAGAATGTGAGGAGAAGATCCAAGGAAAACAGACATCCAGAAAGGGCCCAACCATTCACTGGCATTTAGAACAAAATAAAGGTGAGATACATCCTAAAATTTGGCAGTAATATAAGCTGAGATGAGGTGACAAATCGTAGGTGTTATTCTCTCCCGTTGGGTTTTTATAGAAGGACGGACTAATGCGTTAAGCTGACTTGGGTCACGTGGCACTGGAAACCAGAAGAGGAAAAATTAACGTGAGAGGCAGAGAAATGGTGTGGAGGGTCAGGAATGGATTAAAGTGCATTGAAAGGCTGGATGCAGGTCCAAAATAGATCAGAATATTCAGCTCTCAGCACAAATTGCAACTGCTCCTTCAATGGAAAGAGCCAGGGTTGTGATTGATGCCTAAAGTATCCGTGCAGTTCTGACTATATCCACACAGGAAGGGCAAACTGGCCAAATCAAATTGGGACTTTGTGTCTTCGTTGGATACAGTCGTCCCAGTGGAAATATATTCAAGAAATCTTTTAACTAACATCATTATCTTTAATAAAGGACCCTCACAATAGGTCAAAATTAAGCCTAAAAGTAAAAATGGATCAGACATTTCACAAATTGGTTTACTATTCATTGATACATCATTAATAAGTGACCTATATCACTTACGGTAAATTTAAAAAAAGTCTTATATTTTCAATGCCATATTTATTTTGAAATAAAATGCAAACCTTTCTTAAATGCAATGACATAATAACATAAAATATTAATCTGTACTTTTCTTGGTCTTCATGTTACTTGTACCATATGTCCCTCAGCCAGGCAACAGGGAAGGTAAGACTAACAGTTCTCAGTGTTTGGTTATTAAAGCAGCAGTGAAGAACTAACAAGTAAGGGGTTTGACTAACAAAAAAATCACTGTTCAGTTTCATGTTCTTATATACATCTTTGATATTCATGACAGGGATAGTAGTTGAAGTGAAAAAGGGTTTTGAACTGTAAGAAAATCAGTGTCAAAAAATCAGTATCCTGGGAAGCCGGGATGGCTCAGAGGGTTAAACGCTCACTTTGCAGCCCCAGGGACTAGGATCAAATCTTGGCCCCAGTCCATGTGAACCCATATGCTGAACTGGGGTGTGCCTCCCATGCTGGAGGCCCCTAGTTCTGTTCCTGCCCTGCGCAGTCTCCGCCCACCCGTGTGGAACGAAACCATGTCAAAAACCGGTGATGTACAACTATGGAGATGGCTCTGGGCCTTCCCTTTTCATTCTGTCTCTCTCTGTCTCTGTCTCTCATTGTCTCTGTCAAAACCCAAAAACAAAATAAATCTAAAAAAGAATCCCAAAGGTCAGTATTCTGAAGAACTGACGTAAGATTGTGCCACAAATGAGGCATAGAAGAGCATTGGACAGATCCAGGCAGCTCACCCACCAAACCTGGACCACATGACCACAGTCTGGGGCAAGAAGATAGTAGACAAGAGAACGGTGCTTAGGGGACAATGGGAGGGAACGAAAGACCCCATACTCATGCTTGAAGGCCCAGGAGAGCTTTGTATCTCTGCTTTGTTTACTGGGGGAGGGATGAGTTTCCATATTTCTCACATAATCATGCGGGTCATAGGGTTTAGGTAAAGTGGCTAAAGCCATTTTGAAAGAAGAGCTTGTGAGAAGAGTTATATATTAAATGCAACCATCTTTGGAAAATACCTTGGCCACAGAGCTTGCAGTGTGCTCAGGCACTACGTTAGCCTTTTCGTAGACTTCTTAAAATAATATTTATTTAAGTACTTTTAGATGATTGAATAGAAATCAGTGATAGCAACATTCTTTGGTTCCTGTTCTTACACTTCATGTTCTCATAAATCAAAAAAGCAGAGAAAATGAATCACCCTTTTCATGATTCTAGGCTGATTTACCTATGAATTTGTTTGTTGAACAATTATTTATTGAGTAACAACTGCCAGGCACTATAGTTAGGTGAACAAAACAGAAATGGTTTCTGTCCATATGAAGGCTGTGGTTTGGTTGGTGATGGAAGAAAGAATTGTGGCCACTGTTCTGTTTATGTTCCGAGTCAACACAGAGTTGAACAATAGAATCATTGATTGATAAGAATTTAAAAGACTTTCACGAGGGCCACACTTCTTTCTTTGTAGGCCATGTGGACCAGATGGTTGGCCATTCTAATTTTAAAGCTATCCAGGCTATAAAAAAGGAAGTTTCTGATAAGAAAGCCTCATGGCACTTTTATTGTGTCACTTATTAGCTCTTCCCTTTTCTGGCTAAACGTTCTCAACTTTTAAACTTTTCCTCATAGGGATATTATCGATCCTGTAATCATTTTTAACACTTTGTTGTTTTCCTATTCAGAATCTCAAACTGCACACAGTATTTTGAATAAAACCCAGAAGCCAAGAATGTGGAAGGATGTGGGCCTATACACGAATTTCTGTGAGTACACACTGATAACACTGACTTCTAATAGGACACCACGTGGTTTTTACATGTATCATGAAGTTCACTAACTCTTCTATTTTTCTTCTTTGTCATGTGGGTTCCAGCTCATTTTTGTAACCTGGCTCTAGTTTGCTCTTTGTCCTTAAGTGTCTATATTAGACCCCACTGCTGAAATTAACACTTTAACAATTGAAATAGCCTCTGGGATCCTATTTTCTTACCTTGATAATTTCAATATTTTAACATTCTTTCTGACCTAGGATTGAATGTTTGAATTTAATGTGTTTAGACAAACCAGTGTTAAACACCCCTGAACCTCGTTTCATTTATTCTCAGCATGTATTTGTTGAGCACCTACTATGTACTGAGCAGTGTGCAAAGTGCTAGGGGTATAATGGCTAGCTAGACATTAAATGAATTGCATACCAAGAAAACGTGTGCTTAATAAGAAGCAGAACAGTGCATTGTTATATAAAGATGTGAAGGTCGGGGCAGAGAACCTGATATTTTAGTTAAGTGAACTTTTAATTTTTGAAAAGTTTTAGATTTACAGAAAAATTGAGAAGATACTACAGAACATCGTATATACCCAGTTTTTCCTATTTTAACATCTTATACTAGGATGGTACACTTGTTACAATGAACATACCACTATCAATACATTATCATTAACTAAAGTCCATACCTTATTCCGATTTCCTTAATTTTCCAGGATTCCATCTAGAACACCACATTACATTTACTCATCTTGTCTCTGAGGCTCTTCTAGGCTGTCACAGTTCCGTAGGCTTTCCTTGTTTTTAATAACCTGGACAGGTTTGAGAAGAAACTAGTGAGGTGTTTTAGAATGTTCCTTAATAGGAATTTGCCTCACATTTTTTTCACGATTAGACTAGACTATGTGTTTTGGGGAGGAAGGCCACAGAGTTAAAGGGCCATTGTCATCACATCAAATCAAGGGTACGTGCTATCAACATGACTTACCACTGTTGATGTTCACCAGGATCACGCATTTGGGGTTGTGTTTGTTAGATTTCAGCACCATGAACTTCCCCTCACCATTCCCTGCCCTGCTCTTTGGGAGGAAGTCACTCTACACAGCCCAGACGTTGGGCTGCAAAGTTATGCTTCACAGCATCTCCATAAATTATTGGTCTTTTCTGCCTTGGAAAGTTAATTTTCATAACCAGCTTTGTCGTTTGCTAGTCATGTGAACTCTGGCAAGTTGTTTACCTTTATGAGTGTTTCCTTATCTTTAAAATCTGTTTTCACAGACATTTTTGAGACATGGCAACCCAGAATACTTTGTGCTTTATGGACAGTGACTCTATGAAGGTCTTAGTAATTGTTTCTCTTCGTTCAGATTTCTTGTTAAGTTGTCTGTGTTCCCACAGCCCCATTTTTTCCTGGAGGTATCTAGGGGGTCCTTTTCCTCTGGCAGTCAGTGACAATGGTGGGGGAGGAATTATGGCCTCTGGAGGTAGTTGCAGGCTTGGGACAGACCCTAGGCCCCAGTAGGGAGTTCTGCATTACTTTAAATCCCTTCCTGCCAGGAAAGCTCCTCATCTGGGGTGATTGCTGCAGTTAAGATTACTCAATACAGCTGTTTTAAGCTGTTAACTAAGTCAGAGGTATGAGAAAAACAAGGGCTTTTTCTAATCAGGTAACATGAAGAGGGGTCTGAGGTCAGGAACATTTTGGTTCAAAGATTCCAGTCGTGGGCTCCTGCCCTTACTCTTTGGGACATCCTCTCTTTCTTTACTTCTCCATCAGATTCTTTTCAGAGTATTTTTGGTTTCAGTTTTGTGCAAGTTCCTAACGCCTTCACAGGTTGTGATTAGGATGATTGTCTTTGTAAAAGACACTTGAAAGTCAGGTTCGAACAAGGCACACGCACGTTCTTTGCAGAGGATGTTAAGCTTGTTGACTGAAGGCCTGCCTGCCAGAACAAGATCCTTCTGCGCGCACCAGAAACAATCTGCTATTGTCTCCGGGGATAAAACAGTGCCAATAAAAAATGAGAACCCCGAGCCAAGAGGCAGAATACCGCATTAACTGCTTCGCCACTAAAAGTAATTACGGGAAGGGAGAGAGAAGGTAGAAATCCTCTCCTTTGTTTTTAGCTTGCAAACACACACAGAGCTCAGATGTGACCAGAGCGAAGTCTGTCCTCTGTCCTGATACGAGGGAGCAAATGCTTCACTACCGGTGTGTGTGTGTGGGGGGGCACTTGTCAGGGGCAGAGCCCACCCTTGGGTGGGAGCCTGCTTGATTCTGCCCATAGAGAAAGCCAGGCAGCCCCTCAATTTCCTTCACGTTGGGCTGGGTCCCAGAAACTGACTTCAGGGACAGTCCTACGCCAGGGAAAGGGAGGGGCCGCATGCAAAGCTTTTTGGGCACCTTAAGGGAAGAGGATAAAATGCAGTACCCCTGGAGGGAACCCAGGAAGGAGAAATAAGAGATACAATACCAAAGAAAGTAGAGTAAATTAGGTAATGGGGAGGCTTTTATTAAATTTTTAATTGGCAACTTAATGAACATGGGGGCAGGAAAAGAGGCGGGGGGACTCAAAGTCCCCTATCATATGTTTTCTCCTAACCCCTGATTAATAAAAAATAAAGGGATATTAATGAAAACCGATGTAGGATTTCTTTTTCTTGCTTTCTATAGTCTGTGTCAGAGTTTGACCCCGACTGTAACTCACTCATAGGAAACTCTCAGGTGATAATCTGAGCCCCCTATCCTTCATCTGAGCACTAAACCCATCTACCCTATACTCTGTCCTCACACACAATTAGCTTTACTATTTAAAAAGTTAAGGACTGTGCAATCATTCAAAGCTCCAGGAATTTGGGGAGGCATGGTAACTAGCTTCCTGTGAGTAACCACTTAGGACAAAGGTCTGAGTTTCCTCCTTTTACACAAGGCCTCTCCACACAGCAAAACAGCCTTCAGAAGAGAAGCCTATTTCTGAGCTACCAAGACTCCTGGCCAGGTCCCATTCTAATATCATGCATTACAAGTTTGCGTGTGATCCTTTACAATTTGTCTTCGGTGGAGGGGACAAAAATCTGTCCTGGTTTCAAAGTTTGGGTCTGATAATCTCCATACCTGAATCTTAACTGGCTCTGGTGCTATTATGCTTTTGTATCTTAGTCCTCGAAGGCTGGACCACGGGTATGCAAACATGTACAAAGTCTAGATGGCGTTCCCTTCTTTCAGAAAGAATGTGATTTCGTTTTTGGAAGGGAGTTAGTAGAGGAGTAGATCACCTGAATCCAAGCAGGGAGCACGCTGATTTGAGTCTGAATCTCAGTCTTTAAGGCTTTGACGATTTTGGGTTTTCCCTTACTGCTGAGGTATGGGACGTCTCAAATGAAACCCTGGAGTATTTGCCTGGGCACCTCCACTTTGGTGGTTCCTGAACTCTTTATTTGTATTTTTTTTAATCTCCCCAACACAGTGAGTTTGCCAATAGGTCTGTTTAGTGTTTCAGCCTCTTAGCAAGCACTTTTTGGATCTGTGTCTCTATCTCTTGGCCTGCACCACAGACAAATGGAGGACTGTCTCAAGAGGCAAAATGGTTTGGCCCATGAGGCTTATTTTCCTGTGTTTCTCTTCTCTTTAGGATCTTGGCTTCTCTCATCTTGGGACTCATGATAGTTTTGAAGTCCCATTTTTGACTCATCCATCCCATGACACTGCTTAAAGTCTGGCTCAGTTTCTCTGCCCATCAGCAGCCCCTTTCCTTCTTTCAAGGGTCTTGATCTTCTTAAGTTTTTGGCTACTTTCATAAGTTCTTCAACACCATGAAGTAGGTATGTGTGTGTTGTTCTATTTTTCTGCTTAATTTTAAAGTAGGGGAACTGGTCTGCTATAAGCCAGAGAGGAAAAATCCTGCTCTTGTTTTAAATACCACTGATGACGCTGCTCGGTTTCCTTTTCTTCCGCCTTGTTTTGAGTCTTTTGTTGCAACCCAAGGAACCAAAAAATGTATTTATTTGACTTTATTTACAGTTTACCCGGAACGTCTCATAGTTGAGAATGTGTATGTGTTTCTGAAAGACATATTTTTTTGCTTCTTCCATTGTGACTTACAGAGTGGGTACTCTAGGGTATTTGTTGAATAAATGGATTTTATAGTTGCCATTTTACTGGCAAGAAATCTTCCACCTGCCCCTGGGAATCCAGCTGAATCATTCAGGGTGTCAGCCAGACAGAGATTTCCTGCCTAACAAAGGATAGACCATCTGCATCTCACTTGAGACAAAGGAGAAAGGAAGCCAAAAGACAGATCACATCAGTTTCTTCAACTGTAAAATGAATAGGATGACTCTAGCCAGGGGTGTCTAACTTTTTTGGCTTCTCTGGGCCACATTGGAAGAAGAAGAATTATCATGGGCTACACATAAAATATATTAATGTTAGCTGATGAGCAAAAAAAAAAAAAAATCTCAAAGAAATATCATAATGTTTTAAGAAAATTTACAAGTTCGTGTTGGGCCACATTCAAAGCCGTCCAGGGCCACATGCGGCCCACAGACCACAGGTTGGACAAGCTTGCTCTAGAGTCTAGACAATATCTAAGTCCCTTCTGACCCTAATAGTTGGTGCCTTTGTTAGCAAAACCTATTCTCATTCTTTAGTCTTTGGACTGAGGATTTTGTTAAAGACAGTGCCACATCTGTACCTTTGTTTTCTCAGGTCACTTACTTGCTCAGTGACACTCTGTGATAAGGGAGACTTCAGTGTGGGTGCTGATGTTTTCATTAACTATGTTCACTCCTGTCCGTTTCCTAGGGCTACCATAACAAAGTATGATCACACACTGGTGGCCTAAAACAACAGAATTTTATTCTCTCTCATTCCTAGAGGCCAGGAAGTCTGAAATCAAGGTGTCACGGAAAAGTTGGTTCCTTCTGGAGGCTCTGAGGATCTGTGACTTACAGGGCTGATGGAAACGCAATCTATTAGCTAAAAGTGTATTACTGTGCAGTCTCTTTTTTAAAAATCCATCTTGCTATTGTTTCCTTGCTTTTATTTTTTTCACTTATCTTTTTTCTCGTATTTTCTGTTGGATTAGTTCTATCACCAGTTACAAGTCTTCTTTTTTTCTTCTTAGTTCTTTTTCTTCCTTTCATGTCTTTTTCCTTTATTCAACTCCTCATAATTGAGCTTTTAAAAGGTATGGGTAAGGAATGTAAATATATATGTATTTCAATAGATATATATTTCAGTAAGACTTAGATGAAAGGGATCTCAAACATTTAGGCAGATTTGAATCTGAAAAATAAAAGACAGATGATACTTAGTGATTTTATATTGAGTTTTTCTGAAGAAAAGAGAAGCAACTGCTCTGTATTTTAAATTTGTCATAAGAAGAAAAGAATTCCATGTTTTCCAGCATACAGCCTTTTAAGGTATTCCTGTCTGCATCTCTTCTAACTGGTAAGCGAGGACATAATGAGGGAGGCAACATTACACATAATAAGCTGCGAGCCATCGGACTAAGCAGTCCTTTCTCACGCCATTTCCTGCAGAGTGAGATTGTGTGGGTGCCTGCAAATATCTAAAGTTGCTGCATTGTTTGAACATCCCTATTACCTTTCTGAGCCTCAGATCTAGTTCTTTGATTTGTTCTCTCAAGCTTCTTAGAACTTCTTCTCTGCCAGTTTGGATAGTATTTAGGAATCTTGATGAATATGCTTATTATCTAATACAAAGTGACATAAAACACTCCTGCCATGAACTCTGCCACATAACCAGACCCTGCTGAACTCCTGCAATTCATTCGGTCCTAGATTAATAGCATTTATGTTATTCATAGATCTCAGCTGACCTTGAGCTGCTAGAAACTCCCTCCTTTTTATCTCTATTCCGTACTGGGGAGGTTTTGTCCCACACGAACAATAGTTCCTTTGTACATCAAAGCACACCCCCCTCCCAACATCAAGTTTTAATTTTCCTTGCATGCATAATATGTATCTCTCTGTTCAATTGCTGTTACTTCTTACCTATGTTTACTTGATGGATAATAGAATTCTCTATTTGTTTTGCACAAGAAAAGTACTGAAAAACTAATCTTTCAGTATCTCAAATTAAAACGAAAACAGATTTTTTGAACAAAAAGTTTCACAGAAATAATTTTTCTTCTTGTTTTTAAATTTAAGAAATACAGATTGAGCAGCGATCTATCCTCGGGAACCTCCATTTAGCCAATATCTTTAAAATAACAGTATTATTTGTCATGGAAAACAAGAGTTTTGACCACACTAAAATATCCCTATTTGGGTTGAGTATTACATATATAAGAATAAATACAAGTATATACATATAATTATTTATACAATCTTTCTGAGTAGTGATACAGACATTGGATAAAGGTTTGTGGGCAATTATTAAGTTTAATGAGTCAATTCTGCCATTCTTTTTAGGAAACTTCTTTGAAAAGCATTTACCAAACAAACAAGCAAAGCAGAAAACAAAATCTAAAAACTAAAACTTTATAACCTAGGCATTACTCTGTAATGTGAATTTTCCCACCTCTCAATAAAATGTTTTAATTTTAAAGTACCCCTTTTGATTTGCTTATTGTTTTTTTAATCACTGAATACTTACTTGGTATTTAGTAGTTTTGTGTAAAACATAGGCAACTCAGTTCTCTAACAGTTACTCTAGTAGCAGTAGTAAGTTGGTAAAATCTTTTAAAAGCTTCTTTCATGGTGTCTGATTCAGAGAGTTCAATCCTTTGTTTTTACTTGAGGATTCAGATTTTTATTTATTTATTGAATATATTTATTGTTCTTATGTGTTACTTTTCTGTGAGGAGGTATTCCATAACTAGTTCTGATAGCAAGATGTTGAGTGAGAGTTATCTATCTTACTTTAAAATAAATTACCCAAATTCTCAAACTTTTATGTGAGTAAATAGTACCTGAGGGGATTCTGTAATGGCTCACCTCGCAGCTCTGGGGTCTGAGGATCAAATCCCAGCCCCAGCCAATGCGGACTCATATGCTGAACTGGGGTGTGGCCCAGTTCAGTTCTTGCCAGGGCAAGCTCCCCATGTGGGAGACCCCAGGTTTGGCCCCCAGCTCTCGGGGGTGTCCCTCCCATGTGGGAGGCCCCTGGCCTGGTTCTACCCTGTACACACCCCCTCCCCACGTGTGTGGAGTGAAACTATGTGGAAAATTGATGACATACAACTATGGAGACTGCTCTGGGCTTTCCCCCGGCTCTCTGTCTCTCTCTGTCTTTATCTCTCTCTCTGTCAAAAACAATAAAATAGATCTTTAAATAGTGCCTGACCAGCTTTTTAAAAAATGCGGATTATTGGGCCCCATCTTGTGCAATGCTGACTTAATAAATCTGGGGATGAGGACCCAAGCCTGTATTTTGAGAAAGCAGCCCTGCTGATGCCAATGTGCTTGACTACAGATCAACTGTGAGAAACATTATTCTAAACTCTGATGGAGCAAAGAGGTTAGTTCTATTGCTGGGGAACTTATCAAGTCTGAAGGTCTGAAGACTACAGTGGGTATGTATTCTGGAATGCTAATGTCATTTTGGACATACAACAAGAATGCATAAAATATAAAAACTGCTTTTACAGATCTGGATTTTAGTACCTGACTCTAAGCGGGAAGGGGAAGTCCTTACAGAAATTGGTGTAGAAGGTCATGTGAAATGAGGAGTGTTGTTGGAGGCAGAAGTGGCAGATCATTTTCCTCTTTCCCTCATTTTGTCTTATTTAAAGTGAGCTGAGGCCCATGATTACTCATGCAAAAGACTAGGACAGGCTAAAAACTGCTCCCATAATTGTGCCATAGGGATACTTTGGAAACAAAGTGATTCAAATCACTAGACAGTTTTTAACTTTGTCAGGATAAATTTCTCATTTCCCCAGATGCACAGGTATGGGCTATTCATAGTCCAGATTAATATAATTGTATGGAGCCTACTTTAAAATTAGATTGTGTTGTTGCTCTTTTTAATCTACATTTAACTTTAGTTAATAGTACATGTGAAAGTGCCCAGCACAGAATCTGGCATACGATATGTAGATATGTACTTAGACCCAACTGTCTTTTTAGCGTCTTGTCTCCGATAATTTGAAACCACCTCAAACTCAATATAAGTCAAATTGAACCATATTTTCTGCCTCCTCTCCAAATGTTCCCTGAGCCAATCAGTTACTCAAGCCAGAAGCCTTTGTTTCATCCTTGACATCCTTCTCCCCTCCAAATGTTATTGATTTGACTTCCTATGTAGCTCTTAAATCGTCTACTTCATTCACTCATTACTCAGTGAACCAAACAGTTATGGCCTGTATGAAGTTTCTACGCAGGTTATGTGTGAATGACCTGGAGTCCAAAGAGCTTAGTACATACAAGGAACAGAGAGGGTCAGTGTGCAAGGGGAAGTGAGGGCCAGAACATGAAGGGCCTTTTAAGCCATGTTAAGAATTTTTGTAATTTTATCCTAAGAACAATGGGAAAAGTATGAAGACTTTCAAGCATGGAAATGATATGAACAGATCTGAGTTTTGCCAAGATTGCTTCTTTCCTAATCTCTCTGATCCCACTGGCCACACCACCAGACCAGGTTACAAGCACCTCTCTTCTGGAGTATTACCCCTGATCTCCTTGCCGTGTGCCTTCTCCCCTCACACTCATGATTCACATCACAGCTCAACCAACAGAGCGAGACACACAAGTAAAAACCCTAGACATCTGATTATATTGCTCTCCTGTTTCAAAATTTTTAATGATTTCCTAACACTCTTAGGATGAAATCCAAATTCCTTGACAGGGGTTTTGTGGCTTAAGACTGTTTGCCTTTCCAGCCTCTTCTCTCACCACTTTGCCTCTCACCACTGCAGATACACTGAACTTCTTTCAGTTATTCTAACGAACCATGTTCTCTGTGGCCCAACCTTCCTGTTCTCCATGCCTGGGCACCAATCCTGCCCACGTCCATTTGGGCTGGTGAATTCAGTAAGCTTTACTTTTCTACCTCTTGACTATGTGAAGTTCCCTGCTAGCGACTGCCAACTTTCCTAATTGTAACATTTATCACACGTTTTCCTGCTACACTAAAGCTCTACCAGTCTCTCTCCTGATCAGAACTTTAACCATAAATCTTCCAACAGTACCTGCCACGTGGCAGGCATTCAAGAGATCTGGTGGGTTCTCAATGTACATCTACTGATTAAATGAAAAAGAGTGCCTATTAGCTTTTCTCACTTTACCTTTTATATTGTGTCTTCCTTCTACAGAGTTCATTGGGCAAACAACTATCTCAATAATGACATATCTACTTTGAGTTAGATGACAAAATTTTAGTCCTATTACAGTGTTGGGGATAAAGGTAACCAAGTTAAATTTTAGATAGGGATGTTGGATCTGATAGATTAAGCAGACAAAAAAAGATTTAAGAGAAATTATTTCTGTTATAAAGGAGGGGTGCTAAATTTGGATAGATATGGCCAATTGCTCTCCAGAAGGTTGGATTCATTTATAAGCCCACTAGGAGCAATCTAATTCTCAGTTCACTCTAACTTGCCATCATTGTGCATCAGCAGACTTTTTGAACTTTGCCAATCTGATAATAATAAAATATGGAATTTCAGTATATTTTTAATTATAATTTTAATTAAAAAATTATTATTATAGTTTTCAGTGTATAAGTCCTTCACATTCTTTGTTAGATTTATTCCTAGGTATTTCATTTTTTTGTTTACAATGGCAAAGGGAATGGATCTTCTCATCTCTCTTTCTGAAGTTTCATTGTAGGCATACAAAAATGCAGTTGATTTTGAGACATTGATTTTGTATCCTGCCACTCTACTGTATTTGTCTATTATTTGTAATAGATTTCTGATAGAGTCTTTAGAGTTTTCTATATACAGGATCATGTCATCTGCAAAGAGTGACAGTTT